>CAUYON010088418.1:0-28565 GCA_963573935.1 Arctocebus calabarensis
CAGCTGTGTGCCTGCAGCGCCCGGCGTCCCTCCCTGTGGTGACATTAGAAGGGTCCTCAGGGGAGAATCCAGCTGAGTGTGGGGTTTGTTCATGGGGGGCTGTAGTCTGGGGGCCTCAGCACCTCCATTCTCTAGTTAAACAAACTGAGGTCCCCACGGGGGCTCACTCTTGTTTCGGAAGCTGAAGTAGCTCGGTTACCTGTCGTTGTAGTTAAACACCGGGACAGTGAGTAATAAAAAAAGGCTTTATTATCGGAAAGACTAGTAATTCCGGAGAACAGCGCGAGTAATTTTTTAAATGCTGTTTTTTCTTTCTTTCTTTCTTTTTTTTTTTTTAGACAGAGCCTCAAGCTTTCACCCTAGATATCACAGCTCACAGCAACCTCCGATTCCTGGGCTCAAGCGAGTCTCCTGCCTCCGCCTCCCAAGTAGCTGGGACTACAGGCACCCGCCACAACGCCCGGCCATTTTTTGGTTGTAGCCGTCATTGTTGTTTGGTGGGCCCGGGCTGGATTTGAACCTGCCAGCTCAGGTGTATATGGCTGGCGCCTTAGCCCGTTGAGCCACAGGCGCCGAGCCGAGTTGATCTATTCTAATTATTCATGTTGCCAGAGTTTTTCCGCTGAGTCCGCCCCGTGATTATTTTTCACCACTTGGCTAGAGTAGCTGGCAAGGTGAAATTGAATTGAGGGCTCCTGGAGTTGTGATATTAGATCAACTTTTGGCCCAGGCAAGAAACTGCCTGGGCTTGCAGCAGTATCTCTTGGTGGGGGGAGTCCTGGCCCTCAGTTGTTCTCTCCCCTTTGGTGAAACAAAAGGTCCTCTGTTCGCCACTGCTTCAAGCTGCTCTCCTTGGAGGAGGGGAGCATTCCTGTTCTCTTTGGGATGGGTTTTGTACCTGAAATTTGTTTCCTTAGAATCCCAGCTTGCCGCAGCAGGGGTGATGCAAACCTATGGATCCTCTCTCTCAGCTCAGCTCTGGATCTTCCACTTTATTGGGTTATTTCTGGCCATTATTTCTCCCTCTGGACAGAAGCCTCTGCCAAAAGCTGTCTTCAGTTGGCCACCTTGCCTCCCTCCTCCCAGAATAAGGATTTGAACCCAAACTTCCTGACTCCAGAGCCTATCTTCTTAACCAGTCCACTGGAGGTTTTCTGAATCAGGTAACCCCTAAAACAAAGCCTAAAATGGGCAAAATGATTCCGGCTGGGACAGTTGGGGATGGAGAAGAAAGATGCTTTTATTGAACACTGCAGAGAGACCAGGAACTGGAGAGATCAGGAACTGTGCTAATGCAGAACCTATGACCTCTACTTCACACAAAAATACTCTTTCGAGGATATTGGCCCAGCAACTGCCTATCCAAGCTCTCACTGGATCACCTCTGTTATTGATCTTTGTAGCCAAGTATAGTAACTTCTGTTTTGAAGTGTCATATAGTAATAACACCCTGCTTCAGAGCTGTAGCGTCTCACTTGGAGCTAGCATCCATCATCCAGATTGGTGGAGGCCCTTCCTGAATGAGGGTCCTGGTTCCTCAGTGCTAGGCCCTGGGTAGGACTCAACGTTTGGAGAAAAAAATGCCTTATATGTAAATGTGCATTGAAAAAAGTCTGGAAAACTATCCACCAAATATTAACCCATCTATAGTGGGAGGGGGTTTGGGGTGGTCACAAAAATTTTTGTTTTGGGCTTATCTCAATTTAAAAAATTTTCTACAATGAACACAGATTATTTGTGTTCCAGAGAATAAAGGAAGGAAAGAAGGTACAAGAGGAAAAGAGGAAGAAGAAAATGCTCTCCAAAGTGTCCTTCAGCAGTTTGGGGCTGGGTTGGTGGTGAGGGCAACTGGCAGGGCCTGGGGCAACATGAGCTAGGCAGGGCCTTGCAAAACCAGCTCCACCTAAAGGTAGCCCCAGGCTAGTCTTAAAAGTCATGGTGCATGGGCTCCCACCCTGTCCTCATAGGACCTATGGCATGGGGCACAGCAAGTCAGCGTGTGTAAAAATACACACTGCCACCCAGCTTTGATTTCCGGCGGGGCCTGGGGCAATAAGAAACAGCTCATCTGACACCTCCCCCAGTCTACACTCCTCTGGAAAATCCTCCTAGGGGGCTGTTTGTTCTCAAAGGCTGCATCTTTGGAAATAAAAATAACCCTGGTTCAGCTTGGCTACTCTTTCTCTGCCCTGGTGACAGAGATGCTGGTGATGCACCCCGGCCTGGGGTATTTTCAGCCTGGGCTGCATTTTAATCTACCAGATTTCCCTGCTCAGCTAGCCACCCGCTGTCATGATCCCTTGATAGGAGGAGAGAAAGAAGAGGAGAGGAAGAGAGAGAGAGAGAGGGAGGGGAGGAAGGGAAAGGGGAAAGGATATTTGCAGTATGTAGGAAAGTGACAAAACCTCACCAGAATGGCAAGTTGATATCACTAAAATAGCAACGGGGCAGTCTTGCACTAAAGCGATAACCTGTTTATCAGATATTAAGCACCATACAAATACAAGGTCTGTTACGGCGTGAGGTAGGATTCGAAGGATTCCACAAGCCTGGCTTACCCCCAAATAG
This sequence comes from Arctocebus calabarensis, assembly GCA_963573935.1. NCBI lineage: Eukaryota > Metazoa > Chordata > Mammalia > Primates > Lorisidae > Arctocebus > Arctocebus calabarensis. Next base: position 2,569 of record CAUYON010088418.1, read on the forward strand.
CTCCACAAGTTAAACAACCCACCATTAGAATTATTCCCCTCAGACCAAAAATTCTCTGTTCAGACCTTTACAATATCTGGAAAAGGTTGGTGTTGATGGTTGGAAATGAGACTTTCTTACATGGGCAGAGATCTTTGTATTTTAAAAACCGTATGAATATAGAGCCTCACTTCCAATCTGATCCTTGTTCTTGCAGATGATGATCTATAGATAGTCCTTTTTTAAAATTCATTTTCTTCTTTTTGAGACATAGTGTCACTCTGTTGTCCAGGCTAGAGTGCCATGACAGCCTAGCTTACAGCAACCTCAGAACCTCAGACTCCTGGGTTCAAGTGATCCTCCTGCCTCAGCCTCCACAGAGGCTGAGACTACAGGCACCTGCTACAATGCCTGGCTGATTTTTTCTGGTTTTAGTAGAGACAGGGGTCTTGCTTTTGCTCAGGCTGGTCATGAGCTCCTCTCTTCATGCAATCCTTCCACCTCAGCCTCCCAGAATGCTAGGAACAGATAGTTATAATTAGTGTTTCTCACAGTTGATAAAACAGCCTTGGAGGGAGGAAATGGCAGAGGTGAGGTTGTGATGAGAAGCCCTCACTCTCCTATTACTGCTCCTCGGGGATCAGAGCTTTGTTCCTAGGACTCTGAGGAAGAGAGAGGGGACAGAGGCTGGACAGCTGTCAGAAGAGAACCCACACCTCTGGAGAACAATGGTGGGACTGTTGTTTAGAGGCCAAAGGCATCCTCCCCCTTTATGGTTTTCTGGGGCCCTCCTGCCTCACAGACAGTGGGGGGAAAGGTGCTAGGGCCACACATCCTACATTTGGGGTGGCTGAAGGATTCACCTGGAGTTCTCACTGCTTCTTCTCTGACTGTGCCTGGAGCAGCGTGCAGATTGCTGAGCTCTGCCCCTGCCACTGGATTAGGGCATGACCAGACTGGTGGGTGAGGCGCTTGCCATCCCTGCCCCATACCACCTGCTATCCCATAGCAAGGGTAATGATGGGAGTGGCCTGTGGGGGAAGGGGCCATACAAACCACAAAACCAGACCTTGCCTTGATAATAAGACAGCTGCTCAGAAAGCCTGCAGGTGATCAGAACCTGATACAGACCATGTCCCACCTGGCAGATGAAGTCACGCAGCTCGTCCCATCCCACTTAGATGCCTGTGAAACAATTGTGGGAATACTTTAGAAGCGAAGTGTCACATGGATCTTAGAGAAAGGCATGTTGCAGTTTTCAGCCATGTTCCTCTGTGGTCATTGCTGTTTTCCAGCGTTAGTGTGGAGAAGGAACAGGGTGTGCTAGATGAGTAGACAGTGTTGTAAAGGTTTAAGTCACAGGAGCCCTTTGGAGCCAGCAGGAGGCTCCATGTACTTTGAGAGGTGCCTGTCATGGGCTCTGAGAGTGTCTAGAAGGCTGGACAAGAAGAGCAGTTACTCTTAGGTGGATGGGACAGCTCCCATGGTCCTGGTATTTGGGTCAGGGGGCTGAGTAGCAGTGACTGTGGCCTCGCAGCTGCCTCCCCTACATATTAATAACTGTTGATGGTGTGGCCCTGGCTCAGCCTGATTGATTTCCCGCCCTTGGTCTCCAGCAGGGCCTCCTGCAACTCAGTAAGCCTTCCTTGCCCGGCCTGCTGTCCTGCTCAGGCTTATTCCAAACTTGGCCATTCTCAGGCCCCTACACTCACTCTCTCACCGCCTGAATGGATGATCTCAGCTCCTTTTTTTATTGTAAAGACAAAGGCAGCAACCACTCAGATCTGCTCTTTGCTCCTAAATATGTCTCTATATTCATCTTCTCTGACCTGCTACTACTATGGAAGGCTTGTCCCCTCTTTTCCAAGGGAAGCCCCCTACCTGTATCTTCTGTCCTATGCACCTTCTGTGCCCTCCTACCCTGAAACTTTCCATCTCTTTCTCTATCAGGGACATTGATTCTAAGAGTTCCCCTGACTAGCTACAGTAACACTGCCTTGCATCTGGGTCCATGAAGCCACCTCCTAACACCTGCCTTCCATTCACTGCCAAATGCAGAGTGTCTCTGGGTGGGGTGTAGGTGAGTTGGCTGGCTGATTGATCGCTACAAAATCTGCCTTTACCTTCCTGCCCCCGCCTGCCCTTACTCTGCCTTTGAGCCCCAGCACAAAGGGATCCTTATCACTGAGCCCTGGCTGCCTCTGGAGTCTCTCTCTGCCTCCAGCCCACAGATTGCTCACCAGCCCTTTCCCAAGATTCCCATGCCCTGTGTGACCTCAGACACCCAAGTGTTCTTGGAATTCTGAGCACAACTCACTTCAGACTATAGTGTGCTGGAGTCTGTTGAATACCAGATCTGTTATTTGAAACCAAGGGACCTCAGGTCATCATAAGGCTTCTGTTTCCTGTGTCAAGTGGTGTTAATAAAACAGAGTTATTGTAAAGACAAAACTGGATAATAAATGTAAAGTGCTTGCACAGCGTGGATAATATTAAGTACTCAAAAGATAATAGATACAAAGTCAGACAATTAAGTTCACAAACCATCCTAGAAAAAGTGCTACATACCTCGTTGCTGAATATCACTATGGTTACCAGATGGCCAAGGTGAATACTTCAAAGGTGACCATAATGGTATTCAACAATGAGCACTTTTCCCAGAATGAGTTTGAGAACTTAATTGTCTCACTAGGTATTATTAATTATCTGAAAGAGCTAGTGCATCCTTCAATACCTCTCATTATGTGCTACTCAGTACCACATGAGGTAGCCAGTTTGTTGTTGGAAATCACTCCAGTTTTTAGCAAATTTTCCCTTATTTAACAAATTCCGACACAGTGCATGCTATGTTCAAGGCAGTCTCTTAGGTGCCTTTCCAAACTTTAATTATTTGAATCCTCATGACAACACTATGAGATTTCCCTATTTTACAGAAGAGGAAATAATGCACAAAGGGATTAAGCAACTTGCCCAAGGTCACAGAGTTAATAAGCGGCAGAGCCGGGAATTGAACCCAGGAGGTCTGACTCCTGAATTCTTGCCCAGCTGCCTGTCAGGTTGAGCTTAATTAAAAAGACATAAATTAACTCCTCCTGGGAATGCTCTGAAGTAGCACAGAGCAGTCCCCGCACTGATTTCACAAGGTCCAGAAGCTGCATCTTATTTATCTTTGTTTCTTTATTCGTTCACTAGAAAGTTACTCACAGAATAAACATTGTAGTATCCGCTGGGCAACATTATGTGCTGGGACGCAGTGTGATCAAGACAGACGTGGCCCGTGCTCTCACGTTGCCGCCAGCACTTCCCAGCGGCTGACAGCGCCCGGTACACAGTAGGAGCTTAATAGAACTCCGAGGAATACAGGGGGCTCTGAAAAGCCCCCATCTTCGGCGCCCCACGCAGTTCCTTCCTCGGGGGTTTCGGCAGGAACGCAAAGTTTCGCTAGAGGGCGCTGCGCAGCAGGGCTGCCTGAGGACGCAGTTAGGCGCAGTAGGGGAGCTTTTGGGGGGTCGTGCTAGGGGAGTTTAGGGAAGCCTAGAGAGTTTCGGAACTGGAGAGAATACTGGAATTTTAGCAGAGAGATTCTTGTCCGGTTCCTCTGAGCAGGCACCAGGACCAGGTGCCTTGACTGAGTCAAACACACTAGTGACCACCTCCTACAGCTGCGCGCCCTTGGAGGGACTTCCCAGGCAGGCGCTGGACTCCCGGCCTGGATTCCCGACCAGCCAGTCCAGTGCTGGCTCCTCCGGCTCTGCACCTGCCCTGAGGGCACCCTCCTTCACCATCACCAAAGTCTCCCTGGCCAGGCTGAGAACAAGTCCTAGTGGTGAAGAAACCTCCGGCTTGGAGCAGTTCAGGGTACTCCGGCGAGATGAACCCGTGTCAGCTGGTCTCACAAGCTAAACCTGGGGGATCCAGTGAGGCAGGAAGCTTGACCTCCAACAGGAGGACGCGTACTTGCTTGCTACGGGATGGAACGTATGGCTGTTTGAAGTTGGACCTGATGCTCACAGCACCGCCTGCAGGGTTGTTCAGGCCCTGAGCCTGCCACAGACTTCTCACAGACTCAGGGCATGCCTCGCCCTTCCTGTCCATCTCCTCTGCAAAAAAAGGCTCTTCTCCCAGAAGCTGGGGTGCCTGCTTCCTTCATCACCCAAGTTCATGCTCAGATTTCACCCCCCAGGTCTTCCTTTAAAACCTTGTCTCAAATACTACCAGCTCCAGCCGCTTTATCCTCGTGTCCTGATTTATGTTCTTCAAAGGGGCCAAAGCTTAGTTTTCAAAAGTTAAAAACATGACTCTTATATAAAAATAGAAGAAACACATGTGAAAGATTTGCGACCTCATTAATGAAGGAACTAGTGAGCTTACTTAATGCTGATTCCATAGGCATTTGGGGAGCTGGGTGCTTAGGAACATTAAAAGAAAAACATGTTCTTGGCAGGTTAGATATAAAAATGCTTACTTTTGGGCAGCCCCTGTGGCTCAAGGAGTAGGCCGCAGGCCCCATATACGGGGTGGTGGTGGATTTAAGCCCGTCCCGGCCAAAAACTGCAAAAAAAAAAAAAATGCTTACTGTCTGACAGGTTAATAAAACCATAAAATTTTGGATTATCTGTTCTGTGGATAAGAAATCTGTACCATGTAATGTCTCAGTCTCTGGATTCTAATCAAATAGTAAATAGGCAAATCAAATATCCTAGAGAATTAAATAATCTTTGGGTGGTCCCGTCAAACAGAGCCTTCCTGTGACATCGAAAGGACACACTATTTGCTCTTTTGTCATTGTTATTCTGGGTGGTTTTTCTCAACTGTAGCATTCGCCACTGTCTGAGATTGTCTTGTATATTTTATAGTCAGTATCCAGCCACTGTATTAAAGTCTCCACAAAGGAATAACCACTGTAGTCCCAGATTCTACTTCAGGCCCTGGGGCAAAGTAGGCATTCAACAAATATTTTTTTTGAATAAAAAATATATAAGATATTAAATCAAAATTTATATAATCAAAAGACAAAAAGTGGAATAGTGGTTACCAGGGTATGGGAGAAGGGGGAATGGGGAGTTATTGTTGAGTGGGCACCGAGTTTCAGGTGGGAGTGATGGAAAAGTTCTAGAGATGCGTGATTCTGATGGTTGCATAACAATGTGAATATATTTAATGCTGCTGAATGGTATACTCAAAAATGATTAAAATAGTACATTTTATGTTATGTACATTTTACTACAAAAAAGTTGGATGATTACAATAGCAGCCTCTTGTTGAGGATTTGTTCTATGCCAGGCCCTGCTATAAGTACTGCGTGTATTAAATCATGTACTCCCCATAACGATTCTATGCAATTGACATTTTTACTGTTCTCTTTTATAAGGAAAAGAATGAGGTATGGAGAAGTGAAATAACTTGCCAAAAGTCACATGCGTAGTGAACAGGAGAGCTGGGATTTGAAGCCAGGCATAGTGTGTTCCTAACCAAGGGAACGTTTATGGTCTGGACCATCCAGATCAGTGTAAGTGTCCAAGAAGCAGCAATCTCCCTTGTCTGGAGAGGTCAAGGCAGGCTTCCTAGAAGGGTTGGAATGTGAGCTGGACATCCTGTAACACAAGGGTGTCACATCCACTGTTCTTTGCTGTGGCTGTGGGTGAGGATAGAAGGGGATAGGATGATGGCTTCCTTTGCCTTTGGGGTAATAAGTAGGCCTCACGGGCCTGGGTGTGTCCCTGACCTGGAGTGGCCCAGCAACTGTAGGGGAAGGGAGTTTTGCTAGTGGCACCTGTGCTCAAGATGTGGCCACCACTTTCCACTTGACAGGCACCAGCTCCTACTACAGCTGCTGGGCCCCATGGGGCAGGCCGAACAGGCAACACTTAAATGCTTTATTAGACAGACAAAGCACTGCACCCAGCCCAGCAGCCTAGCAGCCCACCCAGCACACGTGCTTCCATGGTCTGAGGGCAAGTGGTCACAAGTGTGGGTTTTCCTGCTCTGACTTTCAGACCCAAGGCAGAGAGAGGCAATTTCACTGCAGATGATTCCAAATCGGAGCTCTCAAAATATTTATTCCAGGAATGCACAGAACTGTCCCCGGACCATTACTCAGGTCCAGCCCTTGGAGAATTCAGGGGACTCTGGGCTCCAGTGTGCATTTTAGAACAAAAGGAAAGGAACACAGGAGCATGGCTTTAATTGCCAAATAGCTGGTGTTTCTGTGTGGGAGGAGGGGAGAATGTTTATAGAGTGTCTCCCAATCCTGAAAAGCAAGGCACCAGATGTCTCAGCTGACCCCAGTGCACAAGCCGCCACCTCCCACTGGGGACCTTGACCAGCAAAGCTTTCCTGTGGACTTGGAGAGCTTCTCTGTCCACCAGGCAGACAAAGGCTCTGCAGCTATGGAGGGAGAAGATCTCCAACTCCCACAAGCTCTGAAAGGAGGAGGATGTTCACAAGAAGTTTCCCTGAAGCAGAGTTGGTAAAATGAAATATTTCTGGGTCAAACCCTATTTCCCCGTTCTTTAGTACAATGGCTCTTTCTTTAAAGTGAAAATACTGAAACTGGTGGAGACAAAGGCGATTGTCTCTATCAATTCTGTTTACTTAATAGGAAGCACATACCTTTTTAGCAGCTTTTGAAGCCTCTTTATGACAATAGCAACAATGATACCTCTATTTATGGGGGCCTGCCTTGGCTTCGCACATCGTATGGAAACGTAATCCTCAAGACAGGCTGCAGGGACTCCCATTTCACAGGGTCAGGAGTGGAGGATGGGATAGGGCCCCCCAAGGTCGTGTCGATGGTAGGCTGCAGATTGAGCCCTCAATGGTGGTTACAAGTCAGTCTTCAGATTTTACTTCTCTCTTTCCCTCCCCTAGAGAGGTGAAGACACCCGAGGCATGACAGTTCAGCAAGACTCAAAGGGAGTACAAGGTAAGTGTCATGCTGTGACAAAGAAACCCAAAGCAGCCATGCTTTCCATCGATCAGAGCCTGCCTCAAAAGCAGAAGGCAGGCCACGGTGTTCCAAGAAGCATGAACACCCAAGGAACCCTGGCACTGCCCTTCTGACTCTCTTACTTCCCTGTGAACCCGCCACTTAAGCTGAAATGATTTCTTGATTTAATAACTCCGGATACAAGTTAAGTGCTCTTACTTGCATCTAAAACTAGCATTGCATAATATAAAAGACAGTACAATTAATGCTAATCGTTCAAAAGTTTAATTTTTCTTTATTTAGAATGACATTAACTAGCAAATTAAAAATGCCATGACAGTTGAGAAAGAGACACTGGAAGAAAGGAAAGAGCTTTGTGTTTTAGTTAACAGTATTTTCTTCGTGCTTTTTGAATAAAATATCCTTTGTTTGCATTCCATACAAGGCTTTGCTTTCATGTAGCTGGTTCCAAAGGCGATGCTGGGGTCAGAGTCTTGCTTGGCATTTGAGCAACATTGGGCAACTCTTTATTTTTAATGTTACAATTTTTGCATTTGTTAGATAGTGTCTCTCTTATAGTTGTGTCCTGCTCCCAAGAGTGTGCCATACACCCTAACATTGTGCCCATTAAGTGGGAGCATACCAATTCCACCCCCCACTCCCCCTCCTCCTGACTTGAATGGAATTGAGTTGTTCTTGTGTGAGTATTTGGTGGTCTACTGGCTTCATATTAGAATTGAGTACATTGGATACTTGCTTTTCCACTCTTGTGATACTTTATTAAGAAGAATGTGTTTCAACTCCATACAGGTTAATACAAAAGATGTAAAGTCTCCGTCTTTTTTATGGCTGAATAGTATTCCAGGGTATATATATACCACCGTTGGTTAATCCATTGCTGGTTGATAGGCATTTAGTTTCCACATCTTGGCAATTGTAGATTGGGCTGTGATCAACAATCTACTGCAAATGTCTTTATGGTAAACTCTTCATCAGTTGGAGTCGCAGGGTCCCGCGTGGAAAATGCGACACAGCCTCACAGAGTTGGTGAGGGTTAAGGTAGCAGGAAGGGCAGCTAAGCTGTGCTCATTCCTCATCGCAGACAAGGCGCGTGAGCAGGGCTTTGCTTTCTGGTCTCATTTTCTCCTCACAACACACCTGTGCAGTGGGAATTGCCATTTCCAGCCTCCTGCAGCCACTGACACTTTCTCCCGGTGCTGCATCCTAGCTCTGCTCTGGAGGGTCGCTGCCCTGCTGTGTGTAGTCTTGGTCGGTCTGTCTCCTGCCTTCTCTTAGCCAAGGGGCAGCAGGTGAACCTGAAAGTCCAGTTAGACTCTATTCTCCCAGGATGTGAACTCTTGAGAAGATCTGATTCATCTTGCCCCTTACTCAGGGCTCCTAGGTGACCTTGGTACAGTCTGGCCTTGGGGGGCCTTGGGAATAACTCTGTGGCCAATGTTTCTGAGCCCCCTTTCTGCAGCAGTTCCCTTCACTGTGTGAGCTACCTCTATCCAGCCCATGAGCCCCTCTTTGTTGAAGCGGACCAGCCCATTCCTGATAACCCGCAACCAAGAACTCCCCAGAATCATCCTCAGTTTTCAGATGCAGAAGCCAAGCCCAGAGAGGTGCGTAATTTCACAGCAGGCGAGTGGCACAGCCAGCGTGTGAACCCAGTCATCTCACCTGCCCCCAGCATAGGTGTCTGATACGATGTCACTCAGAACACATTAGTTCCCTTTTCTGTTCCTAGCCCACCTTGGCACTCTCACTGCCTCCTTGCTCCTCTGTGGGGTCCTCCTCTGGTGCCCTCAGATCACAGATCCAAACCCTGTGGATTCCTAACAGGCAAGTCACACAAAGGGTAGGGGCTCCAGGCCTGCCCTCAGAGCATGGAAGCCAAGTGAAGGTTTTGGCTAAACTGTCTTAGAGTGAAATGCCCTGGGATCAGGCCTCTGTTTAGGGCACGAGGAGCCCCAAAGGAAGACAGAGCCCTCACCCCTCCCACAGCTGGCCTTGTTGGCTGCTCGGGCACCTGGTGGAGGTCAGACCCCACGTGTTCAAGGAGAACCAGCCCTGGCAGCTGCCTTGGACGACGAAGGGCACAGTCAACAGGACCACAACACCTGATCTCCAGACCTCGCTGGCTGGGTGCAAACACTGGACTCACCCTGGTGAATGGGACCGACTTCTGGGCAGGCTGGCCTACCCCACTCCAGTGTGAGGAAGCCTGCTGGTTTGTCTGTAACAAGGAGCAAAACCTGTGAGTCTGCCTTCTCCTCCTCCCCACACGTTTACATTGTCTGCTTGTTTCTGTAGACCCACATGCAGCCAGCTAAGGTGCAGAGACACAGCTTTGTACCTGGCAGGAGGTTCCATTTTCTCTGCCAAGGCAAAATAATGGCTCAGGTGAAAATGAGCATAGAGAGGGTAACAGTGATGGCAAAATACAGCCAGTGAGCTGGTCCTCAAACAATATGTCATTGTTACTGCTAAAGGTTGCAGTGTGCATGTATGTATGTGTATTTCAAAGAACCCTCTTGTTAGTTTATTTGGTCCTATAAACACCCTGAGGCTGGAAGAACTAATGACTGTGTCATTGGGAGATGATGCCACTGAGATCCAGAGAGCTAGGGCTGCCTGAGGCTACCCAACTACTACGGGGCAGAACTCAGATGGGAGCCAGCACTTGGCCCAGTCTGCGTCACCTCTGCCCACTTCAGGCGCCAGAGCTGCCACTCAGCTCCGGGCTCTGTGGGTACAGTGATTCTTACTCCCCTCCAGCTGGCAGCCGCAGGTGGCGCACGTTCCTTATCACGCACCCCTTCCATCAATCAGTGGGACCCTCTCAAGCTTTCTATTTGGGGTGACCTGAGAGCAAACATTTCATTTGGAAAGCAAACACCAGGAACAGATTGCAATATAAGTCATGACTTAATTCTTTCCCAGTTGTCAGACAGCAGTTAAAATAAGGCAGTGTCTGTAAAATAAAACCCAACCAACTAGTCTGTGTCAGAAGGACACAGCCAAGTCAATACGCTTGTTTGGGATTTCAAGGTCTCTTGTGTCCTTGGAAAGAATTCCTGCGATAAGAAGCCCCAAGGCTGGCATGTGAGCTCCAGGAGAGCAGGGTCCTCACTGGCTTTGCTCACTGCTTGGTCCTAGGTCTAGAATAGTGCTGGCACACAGTAGGTACTCTCTACGTATTTGTGGAGTGAATGAATGCTCAACTTCCCCTTCTCAAAAAGATGGCCAAGCTGTCCAGGCAAGTGGAGAGGGGCTCTGCCTTGAACCAGCTTTTCCGCCGTGGGGATCATGATGTCCCCCAGCCCTCACCAGAGCGCTTTCAAGGCCCTGACCTCACCAAGCTGTCTGTCATCTGCAGGGCAGCCATCTGCTGTGCCGCTCTCTGTGCAGTCCGAGAAGGTCTCTGTGCCCTGATCCAGTGCACCATAGCTGCTGCAGAAGGGCCAAGATACAGTCATGGCTCTGGACAGGAGAGAGGACTGTGTGTGTGTGTTGTTTTACATGTCAAGTCTGGATCCCAAAGGCAGATGGAATTAAAATGTCTCGTTAATTTGTTAATTTATGTTTATCTAGTCTGGAAGTGCATGCAAAGCCCTTAAAATCATGTGATATTCATCTTTATCGTCTTGGTGGTTAACCCAATTTCCAGCACATAGTAGGTTCTTAATAAACATTAGTTGGATGAATTTATTGGACTTGTTGAATAGTACTAGTGCTCATAAGGAAAAACGATCCAATGTTGAATATATAGCAAAATAGCAACAATGTTTCATAATGCTATTGCACTCATAGCTTTCAAAGTACCCAAATGTACTTTATCTTACTTATCTTGGCCCCAAGGGGTAAGTAGACATCTCTCCCAAGTTAAGACTGAAAAGCTAGAGCAGAGAAGTTCTGTGATCTGGCCAAGGGGCTGTTGCTTGCCAGAGGCAGAGATACAACCAGAGGCTGGTGTCATGGGTCCTTCCCTGCAGCCCCCACTCTCCATCTTCTCCATCTGCATTTAGTCCACAGACTTCTGCTCTCTACAATAGAAAATCTTTGAGCAAACCAAAAAGATATCTCAATTTTGCATTCTTGCATACATCTCCCCTAAATTCCCAACACACTTTTACAGACACACAGAAGCTGCTTTTACAAAAAGTGCGAAAAGACAGGCTTCACCTAGGCAAGGATTAGAGCCCCAGGGAAATGTTCTTTTCTTTTTTTCTTTTCTTATTAAAATCAAGAAGCACTAGCTTCAGTAAGAGCCAGATCTCTATTAAAAAAAAAAAAAGAAACAACAACAACAACAACAAATAACTAGCTGCCTGGACAGTGCCTGTGGCTCAGCGAGTAGGGCCTCAGCCCCATGTACAAGGGTTGTGGGTTCAAACCCGGCCCCAGCCAAACTGCAAAACAAAAAAATAGCCAGGCGTTGTGGCTGGCGCTGTAGTCCCAGCTACTCGGGAGGCTGAGGCAAGAGAATCACCTAAGCCCAGAAGTTGGAGGTTGCTGTGAGCTGTGTGACGCCTCGGCACTCTACCGAGGGCAATAAAGTGAGACGCTGTCTCTACAAAAAAAAAACAAAAACAAACTAGCTGCCTATAGTCCCAGCTACTTGGTAGGCTGAGAAAAGAGGTTCACTTGAGCCCAGGAGTTTGAGGTTGTTGTGAGCTATGATGCCAGCACTTTACCCAGGGTGAGACTCTGTCTCAAAAAAAACAAAGAAAAATCAAGAAGCAGTGCTGGAAGAACCTGCTTTCCTCCAAGGCATTCCCAGCGGAAGGTGGCTAGCAGCTCTCAGGAGCTGAGGTGGGGGAGAACCTGCAGCTGCTAACCCGCTGGTGCCCTGCTAGAATGTGAATTGGCAACTCCAGGGGTCAGGATGAGAACAGCTCCCTTTCAAGTTTACTCCCCAGGCAGTTAACGTTACTCGAACAACTTTGATTGCCCTTTGGCCTGTGATGGGCCGGCCCCCAGTCTCCACCCCAGGTATGTGTGAGCCACTGTGGAGCAAGCCTGAAGCATCAGTGTTAAATACCTTTCTAAAATAAGATCACCCGAATTTATGTGCAAAGCAGCTGGGAAGAGCGGGCAGCCCAGCCATCCTCCCAGCATGGGGGCGAAAGGTAGCCCCATTTCTGGTGTGAAACCCACTCATAGGAGGAAAAGACCCTTGTCTATTATGCCTCCCCAAGGGAAGAAAGGCTCCCAGCTTAGATCTTTGGACTAATTATGACGCATTTTACTCCCCTCGCTTCCACCCCTTCCTCGCTGCCCTCCATCGAAAGCCCAGGTTTCAATCATTGCGAGGTTTTTGTAAAATGACCTCATTTTCCTGTGAGTCTGCCAAGTCTTGTGCTTGTCAAAGAGTTATGGGACCAAGATTCATTCCAGAAATTATGATGCTCTGTCAAAAAGTAGAAATTTTTGCCAAAATCCAAGAGGAGGGATTTGCAAGATGAATGTATAGAGGAGGGGTGGATGAAATAAATCTTGACATTGATCTCTGCACGCACACTGCCAGAAATAATGACCCTCTCTCTCATGTCTCCAGATCCTCACAATGCATACATCAGTCTCAGCCCTTATCCAAGGTAACTACAGAGCCCCACGTCAGCATATACTGTTCACACGTCCACTAGTCTAGGTGACTGGAACTTGGAATTATGGTGTGGACAGCCTACATAGTCACGCTTGGTAGCTTCAGTCTTATGTCATTGTACCATCTAGCTTGACCCCATCTCCCATCCCCATCTCTACCCAAGATTGTACCATTGAGCACAAGGACTACCCAATAGTCTGACTCACTTTGGAGGTCCACAGCGTGCCAAATGCTGCTTCCCCATAGCCGAGCCTCCAAAAACGTGTGTGGGAATGCCTTTGAAAGAAGAGTGCAAGACTGGGCGCCTGTGGCTCAACGGGTTAAGGTGCCAGCCACATACACCTGAGCTGGCGGGTTTGAATCCAGCCTGGGCCTGCCAAACAACAATGATGGCTACAACCAAAAAATAGCCAGGTGTTGTGGCCGGTGCCTGTAGTCCCAGCTACTTGGGAGGTAGAGGCAGGAGACTCGCTTGAGCCCAGGAATGGGAGGTTGCTGTAAGCTGTGATGTCACAGCACTCTATCCAGGGTGACAGCTTGAGGCTCTGTCTCAAAAAAAAAAAAAAAGAAAGAAAGAAGAGTGCAAAATCAGGGTGGCGCCTGTGGCTCAAAGGAGTAGGGCACCAGCCACATATGCCAGAGGTGGCAGGTTCAAACTCGGGCCCGGGAAAAAACTACAAAAACAAAAAGTGCAAAATCATATATGTTCTCTCTTCATGCATTTAGTAAGAATAGGCTCAGTTAAACTGCAGATAAATGACAACTTCTCTTTTTTTTTTTTTTTTTTTTTGAGACAGAGCCTCAAGCTGTCACCCTGGATAGAATGCTGTGGCATCACAGCTCACAGCAACCTCCAATTCCTGGGTTCAAGCGAGTCTCCTGCCTCCGCCTCCCAAGTAGCTGGGACTGCAGGCGCCCGCCACAACTCCTGGCCAATTTTTGGTTGCAGCCGTCATTGTTGTTTTGGTGGGCCCGGGCTGGATTCGAACCCGCCAACTCAGGTTAGCCCATTGAGCCACAGGTGCCGAGCCGACAACTTCTCTTTGAAAAGCTCAACAACATTGACAAAAATCTTAGCTAGAGTGACCAAGAAATAGGGAAGACAAATCACTAAGACCTGGAATACCACTGAAAGAGGAAATATGGTTATAGGTCCTACAGAAATGAAAAGGATTATAAAGGAATACTGTGAATGATCTTTTGCCAACAAATTCAATAATCTAAATAAAATGGAAAAAATTTCTAAAAACACACAAACTATCCAAACTGAGTCAAAAAGAAATTAAAAATCTGAACAAACATATAAGTAAAGAGATTAAATTAGTAATAACAAACATTTCCCAGACAAAGAATCCCAGACCTAGACAACCTCATTGCTGAATTCTACCAAACATTTAAAGAAGAATTAACATCAATCTGTCACAAACTCTTCCAAAAAACAGGAGAAGAGGAAACACTTCCCAACCTCATTCCATGAGTCCAGCATCACCCTGATAATGAAAACATATAAAGACTTTCATTACAATATCTCTTACAAATATAATACAAACTCCTCATCAAAATACTAGCGTGCCAGATCTAGCAACATATGAAAATGATGATATACTATGGTCCAGTAGGAGTTATCCCAGAAAAACAAGTTTGGTTTAACATGCAGAAGTAACCATACTAAATAAAGAACGAGATAAAAAGACAAAAACCACATGATCATCTCAGTAGACACAGAAAAGGCATTTGACAAAATGCAGCACCTTTCATATAAAAAACAATCTATAAACCAAGAATAGAAGGAAACTTCGTCAACCTGATAAAAGGGGACGATAAAACCACAGCTAACATCATGTTCAGTGGTACCGGACTGGCTGCTTTCCCCTTAAAACCAATAACGAGGCGAGGATGTCTGTTCTTGCCACTTTTCTTCAGCATTGTGCTGGAGTTTCTAGCCAGGGCAATTAGGCAAGAAAAATAAATAAAACTCACCCAGATTGGAAAGGAAGAAGTACAACTAACGCTATATATAGATAACATAATCTTACATATAGGAAATGCTAGAAATCCCCTAAAAAACTATTAGAATTATTAAATGTAGGGAGGATGGAAGGGGGTTGGTGGGCTCCAATGGACACAATGTAAGGGTATATGGCACACCTCCTGGGGGTGGGACACAACTACAACAGGGACCTTACCTAACAAACACAAACATTGTAACCTAATTGTACCCTTACATTAATCTGAAATTTTAAAAAAGAATTATTAAATGAGTTCAAGGGTTGTAGGAGAAAAGACAATGTACAAGTACACATTTGTATATTATACATTTGTACACCATACAACAATCAATTGCATTTCTATATACTAACAATAAACAGTATGCAAATGAAACTAAGACTCTGTCTCAATTTAAAAAAAAAAAAAAGAAAGAAGAAAACTAAGAAAAAAGTACAAGACTCATACACTGAAAACTACCAAACACCATTGAAGGACATTACAGAAGATCTATATAAATGGAAAGCTATCCCATGCTTAATAGATAAAAAGGGTTAGCATCATTAAGATAGCTTTTCTCTTCAAATTGAGGAAAGAATCCATGCAATTCCTGTCAAAATCCCAGCTGCCTTTTTTTTTTGGTAGAAATTGACAGGCTGACCCTGAAATTCATATGGAATGTTAAGGGACTCAGAATAGTCAAAACAATTCCCCCCCAAATCTAACAAAGTTGGAGAACTAACACGTCTCAATTTCAAAACTTACTATACATCTATAGTCATCTATAGACCAACTGGCACGAGGTGAGAAATATAGATAAATGGAACAGGACTGAAAATCGAGAAATAAACACATTTATGGTTAACTGAGTTTGGATAAGAATGTCAAAACAATAATGGAGAAAAAAATGAACTTTTAAGCAACTGGTACTTGACAACTGGTTATCCATATACCACAGAGTTAAGTTGGAATCCCCGTCTCACACTCTGTACAGGAATTAGCTCGAGATGAATGAGAGACCCAAATGTAAGAGCTAAAACTACAGAAAACATAGAAATAAATCTTCATTGCCTTAGAACGTGCAATACTTTCTTGGATGTGACACCAAAAGCACAAGCAACAAAAGGAAACATAGATTGGACTTCATAAAAACTCAAAACTTCTGTTATTCCAAAGACAACATCAAGAAAGTAAAAAAACAACTAACAAAATGGGAAAAATATTTATAAATCATATGTCTGATAAGATTTTTATATCCAGAACATATTAAAAAACTCTTACAACTCAACAATAAAAGTCCTTTGCTCAGTTAAAAATGAGCAAAGGACTTGAATCAACACTTCCTCCAAAGAAAATCTTCAAATAGTCAATAAGCACAGAAAAGATCCTCAACATCATTAGCCATCAGGGAAACATAAATGAAAACCACAATGAGACACCACTTCACCCGTTAGGATGGCTATAATAAAAAAGACAGATAACAAATGTTGTGGAGGCTCAGCATGTGCCTGGATCTGGACAATGGAATGTGAGCAGAAGTTTGGGCAGGGAATTCTAGGGTTCCAGAAGCCTTGGAGCTTTGCTTAGCTTGGAGTACACAGGCACTAGGCGTGCACACCTCCATGTTCCTGGGACTCTATTCCTTTGGAGAGCGGTGTGGCCAGAGGAGGACTAAAGCAGAGACCTCTAAAGCAAGCATTGGGGTCTACATTAGAGGCCCCACTTGCCCAGGGGTTAGGGAGTACTGGCCATGCAATTTCAGGCAAGCATTCATGTTCTCGCCCATCAAAAGGGGATAACATGACGTATTTTGCATTGTTACTTTGAGAATCAAATGAAGTACTTTATCTAAAAAATTTGGCATACAGTAGGTGCACAATCAGTGCTCATTCTTTGCCTCTGACCTTCCTAGGACTTTCCTGTTCCAGTCTCTTTTTCTCCCTTCACTACCCCTCTCACCCTGTACCTCCAGCCCCAGCCTCTCTTTCCTCTAGAGCCCAAGTGGTTAGGGTTTGGCTCCTCTGACTACAGGGGCTCTGAAAAAATGTCACCCTCTTCTGTCCTTGCTGCAGAAAAGCTCTTTTTCCATTTAGAAAGTATTCTTGGGTTTTTCTGATTTTAAAAAAGGGAGATACTGTGGTTTACAGAGTGAGTTAGAAACTTCAGATTACTCTCTTGCTTGCTAATGAGAAGTTTGAGAAAGACCTTTGGGTCCTGACCAAAAACTCTTGGCTTTTGGGTGGGCAATAATTTGATTTCCTATCAGATGTCAAAACACACCACCCAGCATAACCTGGGGAGGTTTGTATTTCATTGGATTTTGAAATGAACAAAAGATGACACTTTCTTCACGTCGCTCTCAACAGAAAGGTCCACAGGGGTGTCACCAGCTCTCAGTCTGCTTGGGACTCAGGGTCCATCGAGAGATTCAGATGCCACCAAGTTCAGATCTCTCTTGCAGAGCTCTCATTTTTCCCCAAAGGGAAAGCCTCAGCGTCTCACCTTCATTTCTTGTGACTTACCCTGTCTTTATGAACATTGCTGCACAGGGAGAAGTCCAGGCTGAGTCGCTTCAAATCCAAGCCTGTGCCCTAGATGAGGCCTTCCCCCCGCCCGGTCTGCTCCACCCCCAGGCATTACCTGGTCTTTGAGATCTAGATCTCTCAGACAAATAAACTTATCTTTGGTCTTAAAACTTTTGAAATCATCCTCTCCTACTGCATGCATCTGGTTATTGAGGAATAAAAGTTAAACTCCACCCCCTGAAACTTGTCCATTCTTCAGTTTAATGTTGGGGAAGATCAGGAAGAATCATCCAGGGATCCTCTGCCTGAGAGGAGTGGCTGAACATGAATGAAACAGTGCAGTTTCCTTCCTTATATGAAATGTTTTCCATGAGTAGGATCAATGTTTTCTTCCAACTTTGACCCAATTCTATATTTACCTTGTCTTCCCATCTCAAAAAGGACTTGCCAAAATAACCACTATCCTGACTTTGCAGAGCATAGGATACTTTTGCCTATTTTCGTATTTTCTAGAAATAGAATCATAAAATGTAGTTTGTTTTGTTTTGCTTTTGGTTCCTTTAGCTAAGCATTATTTTTGTGAGGTTCATTCATATTATTGCATATGGAATCATTCCTAGCTTGATTCCATTTGGGGGGACAAGTATTACTGAGCACCTACTGTGTGTAAGGCACTGGGTTGGGCACTGCAAGAAATGCAAAGATTCGTGAGCCTTAATCATTACTCGCAAATTTTTAAAACAATCTTGGTTTAAGTATTCTATCTATTGAAATGTTTTGTGTCCTTCCCATGTGAGTCTGAGTCAGTGGCTTTTTCCTGGAAGAGGAACCATGCAGCTCATTGTACATTTAGATAAGAAGTATTCATGTGACAGGTACCCAGCCCCAAGAATTTAGCACCAGAGAGATACAAGCTAAGTTTGAGTCACAAGCCTTTCCTCGATGATCTACATGAGAAGACAATTATTCAGCAGTGTAAGACAGATACCTTATATAAACAAATGCAGGATTTTATAGTCAGGTAATTTTTAAACTTTGATAGACAAAATATAAATTTGGCAATTACAGTACCTGCTAAAGGTTAACACATACATACTAAGACTTGACCAATCCTGTCTGAAGCATGCACCCAACATAACTGTGTACATGAAGTCATCAAAAGACACCTTTAACCCAGAAGACCAAAAATCACATTACAACAAAGAAATCTGTACCAGATTGTTTATTGCAGCCCAATTCATAATTGCTAAGTGATGGAAGAAACCCAAGAGCCCATGGATACATGAATGGATTAATAAACTGTGGTACATGTATACCATGGAATATTATGCAGCCTTAAAGAAAGATGGAGACTTTACCGCTTTTGTGTTTACATGGATGGAGCTGGAACACATTCTTCTTAGCAAAGTATCTCAAGAATGGAAGAAAAAGTATCCAATGTATACAACCCTAATATGAAGCAAATTTATATCTTTCATGTGAAGGCTACAACCCAACTATTGCATAAGAAGACGGGGAAAGGGGAGAGGGAGGGTAGGGGAGGAAGTGGGTGGGGGGAGAGAGGATAAAGGGTGAGATCACACTTGAGGTGCATCTTTGAAGGGTCAGGAGAAACCTACTAAATGCAGAACACAAATGTTTTCACATAGTAAATGAGAAAATCTCATGAACGTTATGTCGAACAGGCGGATAAAAGTATCTCAGATTGTATGTGAAGCCCGCAAAATTTTTTTAAAGAAATTCACATAATTAAAAACTCTTATTACTTGGTCATGCAGTTAACATTTTTTCTATAGTTCATTTCTTTGTTTAGAACTATATTTCCATTTTGTGTCATTTTCCTTCTGTTCAAAGATATCCTTTAACATTCCTTTTTCTTTTCTTTTCTTTCTACCCCCCCCCCCCCCCCCCCCCCCCCCCCGAGACAAGAGTCTCACTTTCTCACCTTTGGTAGAGTGCTTTGCCTCAGACTCCCAAGTAGCTGGGACTATAGGCACCTGCCTCAATGCCTGACTAGTTTTAGAGACGAGGTCTGGTTTTGGCTCAGGCTGGTCTTGAACCTGTGAGCTCAGGAAATCTACCCACCTTGACCTGCCAAGTTCTGGGATTACAGGCGTGAGCCACCCTGCCCAGTCATTCTTTAACATTTCTTATACTGCTGTTCTGCTAGTGATGAAGTCTGGCAGCTTTTGTGTGTCTGAAAAAGTTTTTATTTCAACTTCAGCTTTAAAATATATTTTTGCTAAGTATAGAATTCTAGGCCAACAAAGCTCCCCTTGCTTCGGTCCTTTAAAGATGGTGCTACTCTCTTGCATTGTTTCCCAAAATAGATAGATAGACAGATAGATAGATGCTGTCATTTGTATCTTTGTTCCTCTGTACATGGCATATCTTCTTTCTGTGGTTGCTTTTGAGAGTTTCTTTTCATAACTAGTTTTGAGTAATTCTATTATGGTATTTCTTGGTGTATCTTCATTTCTCATGATTAGAATGTGTTGGGTTTCTTAGCTATATAGATGCATTGTGTTCATAAACTTTGAAACATTTGGGCAATTTATTTTTCAAATATATATATATTTTTACTTTTTCCTAGCTTTCTTCCATTCTTCCACTCTTTTTCGGAGAGTCCTATGACACATATAAAAGACTGGTTGACATCGTCTCACAGCTCGCTGATCCTCTATTTTTTCCCAGTCTTTTTTCTCTCTCTCTAGTTTCTATTGCTGTGGTTTCATTGTAATGGATTCACCCTCTGTCTGCTCTGTCTACTTGGTCTTCTCCACGATGAGCTACATTTGATTTTACAGACTCCAAGCCTCTTCCTTCTCCTTGGAGCAAACAGAAAGAGAATAGCCAGGTCATTCCCATTCTCAGGGCCTCACACCATGCCTGACGCAGAGCAGGCAGCAGCGAACATTTGCCCAGATTCTAATACTGAACACCCTGCCCACAGCCACAGCCTGAGACCTCAAGGATGTGCTATTTCAGCAAATACTGTTCTCTAAGGATGTGCTATTCTAGCAAAGACTGCTCTCTGTTAACTAGTTCATCAGTATTATCCTGACTTTGTTCTGTGAGTATTATCCTGACTTTGTTCTCAGCTTTCATTCTAATACCACCTTATAGGAACAGTGTGAAAATGTCTTCCCAAGTGCAATTTTGTTTAAACAAATCAGAGTTGCAAAGCACTATTTTAGGAGAGGGATCTAATGAAAAACAACTACCCAGGTTGACTACTTCTAGACATTGGAAATTATAGGCTCCCATGGGGGAGGATGGGGTTGTTTCTTTAAAATGGACTTTTTTTTAAATTCAACTTTTTTTATTTCAATGGATTTAGGGGGTGCAGGTGTTTTTTGTTACCTAAATGAATGGTATCATGCTGAAGTCAGGCTTTTAGTGCACCCATCATCAGAATAGTGTACTTTTGTACTCAATAGGTAGATTTTTATCCCTCGTACCCCCTTCTTAGTTTTCAATGTCCATTACATCACTTTATGACTATATACATTCCTCATTTAACTCCCACTTATAAGTGAGAACATGTGGTGTTTGTTTTTCCATTCCTGAGATACTTCACTTATGATAATAGTCCCACATTCCACCCAAGTTGATGCAAAAGATAGTATTTTGTTCCTTTTTGTGGGTGAGGATTGCTCCATGATGTGTGCATGTATCACATTTTCCTTATCCACTCATCAGTTGATGGGCCCTTAGGCTGATTCCATATCTTTACAGTTGTGAATTGTGCCCTGATAAACATTTTGGGGCAGGTGTCTTAAAAAATGATTTCTCTTCCATGTAGATACTCAGTAGTGGGATTGCTGGATCAAATGATAGGTCTACATTTAGTTCTTTGAGGAATCTCTGTATTGTTTTCCATAGCAGTTACATGAATTTACATTCCCATCAGCAGTGTCTAAGTGTTCCCTTTTTACCACATTCACACCAATATGTATTGTTTTTGATATTTTTATAATGGCTATTCTGACAGTTAAAGTGGTAGCTCACTGGGATTATAGTTTGCATTTCCCTGACGATTAATGACTGTGAGCAACTTTTTCATGTGTTCGTTGGCCATTTGTCTATCTTCTTTTGAAAAAAATCCATTCATGTCTTCTGCCCACTTTTTGATGGGGTTGTCTTTTTTTTTTTTTTTTGAGACAGAGCCTTAAGCTGTCACCCTGGATAGAGTGCTGTGGCATCACAGCTCACAGTAACCTCCAAATCCTGGGCTCAAGCGAGTCTCTTGCCTCCGCCTCCAAGTAGCTGGGACCACAGGCGCCCGCCACAACGCCCGGCCATTTTTTGGTTGCAGCCGTCATTGTTATTTGGCGGCCTGGGGCTGGATTCGAACCTGCCAGCTCAGGTGTATGTGGCTGGCGCCTTAGCCCGCTGAGCCACAGGCGCCCAGCCAGGGTTGTCTTTTTCTTAATGATTGGTTTGAATTCTTTGTGGATTCTGCATGTTAGCCCTTTGTCAAATATGTAGTTTGATAATATTTTCTCCCATTTCTCCCAGGTTGTCCATATGTCCTATTGATTATTTCCTTTGCTGTGCACAAACTTTTTAGTCTAGGTCTCATTATTTGTTTGTATTGTTGCTGTGTTTACTTTGGGGGTCTTAGCCATAAACACTTTGCCTAGGCCAATATCCAGAAGAGTTTTTCCTACATTTTCCTCTAGAAATTTTGTGGTTTCTGTTTTTTCATGTGAGTCTTTAATGCAGGTCTGAGTTTAATGCCGCTTCCTCCGGGGAGCCCTCTCTGGTCCACCCTGCCCTCAGTTGAAATTGGGTCTGCCTGTGAGCAGTCTATGTACATTTTCTTTATGGCACTTGTTACTAATTTAATCAGAGTTTTGTGTGATTATTTGCTTAATATCTCCCTCTCTGGCAAGACTAGAAGGCCTTGAGGGAGGAACTACATCCAGTCCTGCTAATCATTGTATCTGCAGATGTGTTTTTATCTGCTTAGAATTGCTTTGGCTGAGGGCTCTTTTTTGGTTTTGTATGGCATTTAGGATTGTTTTCTCTAGATCTATGAAAAATGACACTGGTATTTTGATGGGAACTTGGTTGGATCTATAAATCACTTTGGGCAGTATGGAATTTTAACAATGTTCATTCTTCCAACCCACGAGCACAGGATGTTTTTCCATTTGTTTGTCATCTGTGATTTCTTTTAGCAATATTTTGTAGTTCTCTTCAAAGAGATCTTTCACCTCCTTGGTTAAGTATATTTCTAGGGTTTTTTTTTTTTTTTAACAGCTATTGCAAATTGTTTTGAGTTCTTGGTTTGATTCTCAGCTTAACTATTACAAGTGTGTAGAAATGCTATTGATTCGTATACATTAATTTTGTCACTTGACACTTTACTAAGTTTATTTATCAACTCTAGACGTCTTTTAGTGGCATCTTTAGAGTTTTCTAGATATACTGTCATATTGTCAGCAAACAAGGATAGTCTGAACTCCTCTTTCCCGGTTTGGTTGCCCTTTACTTCTTTCTCTTGCCTGATTGCTCTGTTCATCATGTTGATTATCATGTAATTGCTTGTGTTATTATTTTATAAGAGTTGTGAGTGTTAACTTTTGTATGTTTTTATACTGGTGGGTTTCAACTGTTCTTTTCCATATAGAGAGCACTTCTAAGCATTTCTTGCATGGCAGGTCTAGTGTTTGCTTATCTGGTAAAGACTTCATTTCTCCTTTGTTTACGAAATTTAGTCTTGCAGGATACAAAATTCTTAGCTGGAAGTTATCCAGTTAAGATTAAAAATGGGACTCCAATCTTTTCTGACTCATATGATTTCTGCTGAGAAGTCTGCCATTAGTCTGATGGGTTTTCCTCTGTAAGTTACTTGATACTTTTAGCTCGCGGCTTGTATGATTTTCTCCTTCACTTTGACTTTGGCCAGATGGATGACTATGTGCTTTGGTGATATTCTATTTTCCATAATCTTCTAGCTGTTCAATGACTTTTTTGCATCTCTGGATATCTAAATCATTAATAACACCAGGGAAATTCTCCTCCACTATTCCCTCAAATAAGTTTTTTGTGCTTTTTGCTTTTTATTCTACCTCAGGGATACCTATGATTCTTATATGTGTTCACTTTACATAATGTGGTATTTCTCAGAGATTGATCATTCTTCCTGGTTCCTTTTTTTTTTTCATTTTTTTTACTGTGTTAATTCAAAAGACTTGTCTTCAAGCTCTAGAATTCTCTCTTCTGCTTGGTGTAGTCTATCATTAAAGTTTACTGCTTTTTTTTATTATTATTTCAGAGTATTAGGGGGCACACATGTTTTGTTTGCATGTTTTGATTTTGTACAAATTGAGTCAAAGTTATAAATGTGCCATTCACCAAGATAGTGTGAACTGTACCCCATAGGTGTGAATTGACCCTTCCCCTCTTCCCCCTCCCTCCAGCTTGATTTCCACTGAGATTTACTTCCATCCATGTTCATACAAATGTGCTGATCGATTCATTCCTGTTTGATAGTGAGTATATGTGTTTGTTTCTCCATTCTTGTGATGTTTCACTTAAAGAACGTCTTTCAGTTCCCTCCAGGTTGTCACAAAAGATACTAGATCACCTTTTATTTATATGGCTGAGTATACTCCATGATGTGTGTATACCACATTTTATTAACCCATTCACGTATTGGTGGGCACTTGGGTTGTTTCCATGTCTTTGCAATTGTGAACTGTATTGCTATAAACATTCGAGTTTTGTGCTGTATTTTGACACTCCTTAAATGACTCTTTCATCTTCAGAAGTTCTGTTTATTTTTTCTTATATTATTTATCTCTTTAGTGAACTTTTCATTTCTGTCCTGAATAATTGTAGGGGGGTTATTTGTGTTGGTTTCCAACTTCCTCATCAATCCCATTGATCTTACTTACAACCCATATTCTGAATTCCATATCTGGCACTTCAACAATTTCCTTTTGTTTGGAGTCCATTGCTGGAGTGCTAGTGTGATCCTTGGGAGCGTCGAACAGCCTGTTTTCTCATGTTGTCAGAGTTCTTTCTAATGCTGGTTTTTTCTCATCTGGAACCTCTTCTCTTAGCTCACAACAGGTAGCTTTGCAGCACAGCTGTTCTCTGCTGGGAACTGTTTCTCAGTGAAGAGAGACAGAGGTCCCTGGCTGGTGTGCTTGCGTCCTGCTCCAGAAGAATGAAAGAGGAGGATGTGCTGTGAGCCTGCAACTCTGCTGCATCCCTGCATCCCCCTTTCCCCTGCAGTTGTCACAGTCTCAGCAGTGCTGGAAGATTTTCATGTGGAGGGTGGGCTGGTGCAGGCCACTGTGAAAACTCAGGTAGAGACGTGGAGGTGGGTGGCCATGAGGATTTGCTCCACCCAGGTTCCCAGACAGTGGTGGCAGTGATGGCTGGGCAGGGATACTTAGGCAGCAGCAGGGGTGCCGAGGCTGTGGGCCTTGCTTTGCCCAGCTCAATCAGCAGTGGCAGCATCCAGTAGTCGACGACCCTGGCAGCATGGTGTTTGCTCCATCCAACTCCCATGGTGGTGTGTGGCACCCGCTCACGGGCCCATGAGAGCACTTGGCCTCTCCACTCCCTCCCCGACCCAACGGGATGGATGGGGAGGCAGCAGCAATGGAGCTGAGCCCCAGTTAGACATTGTGCCCTGGGGCTGGGACCTCAGATGGTGCCAGCAGCAGCACCCAGGGTTCAGAAGCCAGCAGGCCCCTGCTGTGCCTTCTCTCCAGGCGGCTCCCCGGGCCAGTTCAGAGGCCTGTAGCAGTGCAGGGGCCCTCCTCCGGCTCTGCAAGGGAAAGTGCAAAGCCCCAGGCTTCTCTCCTCTGTCCCTTGCCCTTCCCTGGTCACCTCCAATCCTGCCATGTAGGTTACTCCACTTCCCTCTCCTTCACTTCAGGTGCCTCCTCTCCCCTCTTGAAACTTGACTGCCAGTGCTTTCTCTCGCATGATCCAGGTGAATATCTACTTGCCACGTTTGGGCTCCTCAGTGAAAGCAGCGCTCACAGGCTGCATCTAGTCCGCCATTTTGGCCTCCAACCCTACCACTAAATTACTAAAGAAGCAGGGTAAGGTCCACTCTGGAGATCATTGGGTTCCCACCCCCTTGAGCCATGAATCACTGCTGGCTTGGGGTTATGTGTGCTGATAGGGAAGGAGCTCCCGAGCTAACTCCCCCCCAGAACCAGGACTCTGCCATCAACCCCACTGCAGTGTGAGAAAGGACCCAGGGAAGTCAGTAATGCAGGGAGGGGAGGGATGAGAAGGGTCACAGGTGAAGGAATCAGGACACTGGAGGCCCCCAGTACTGATGAATTGTTCTTATTGCCAAGATGGGAAGAAATATCAACCTTTTCTTGCTAATACGTTTGAGTTCTCTGTGGACAACAAGTGATCCCATCTCAGGGTGGGCAAAGGACTTGAAGAGAAACTTCTCTAAAAAAGACAGGTGCACGGCCTGCAGACACATGAAGAAATGCTCGCCATCCTTAATCATCAGAGAAATGCAAATCAAAACTACTTTGAGATATCACCTAACTCCAGTAGGATTAGCCCACATCACAAAATCCCAAAACCAGAGATGTTGGCATGGATGTGGAGAAAGGGGAACACTTCTACACTGCTGCTGGGAATGCACACTAATACGTTCCTTTTGGAAAGATGTTTGGAGAATACTTAGAGATCTAAAAATAGACCTGCCATTCAATCCTATAATTCCTCTACTAGGTATATACTCAGAAGACCAAAAATCACATTATAACAAAGACATCTGTACCAGAGTGTTTATTGCAGCCCAATTTATAATTGCTAAGTCATGGAAGAAGCCCAAGTGCCCATTGACCCACAAATGGATTAATAAATTGTGGTATATGTACACCATAGAATATTATGCAGCCTTAAAGAAAGATAGAGACTTTACCTCTTTTGTGTTTACATGGATGGAGCTGGAGCACATTCTTCTTAG
>CAUYON010088419.1:0-23147 GCA_963573935.1 Arctocebus calabarensis
TTATAGCTATCTTTTGTTAAATACATCTCCTGAGAGGCACAGCCTCTTAGTCTCCTCAGTCTTTTATGTGACTACATCCAGCTGTTCGTGGAAACAGTTTTTCATAGGGAGAAAAATAATAGCACATGAGGACTTGAGCAACGGCAGGGATCATTAAGGAAGGAGAAGGAGGAAAATCAGTTGGCAGGTGCCCCCTGTTCGGCACATCCAAAGTAGAAGTTGAAATGAGTCTGCTAACAAAAATACAAATGTTACAAAAGTTGTTTTCTTTGTAAGTTCCTAAGAGCACAAGAATTAGACCTGTTTGTTCTGCTTATCCCCTAGAACAGGAGTCCTCAAACTACAACCCGTGGGCCACATGTGGCCCACTGAGGACATTTATCTGGCTTGCCAGGTATTTTTGCCCCCGCTGCCTGTCCTGCTTAGCAGCTGACTGGTCCAGACTGCAGTGCACATGTGTGGAATGTGTGGAAGGTGCGCTGCACTCTCCAACTCCCCTCCTTCTCTCTGTCTCCTGACTCCTTCTCTCAGTCTCAGATGAGACTGAGACTCGTGATCCAAGGAGTCACGAGTTTGCCTGTGCAGAGCCTGCTGCTGCCTGAGGACCAAGGTAAGAACAAGTTAGGATTTTTTTTTTTTTTTTAAGTTAGGAGGTCTTTTTTTTTTTATTTTGCAGTTAGTAGGGCAGTAGGGCCTTTTTTTGCAGGTAAGGGGGTCCTTTTTTTTCTGAAGTTAGGAAGTCTTTTTTTTTTTTGCAGATGGGGCACCATTTTTTTTCATTTTAAATATTGTATTTGTATATATTTTTTTTTTTTGCAGTTTTTATTGGGGCTGGGTTTGAACCCACCAGTATACGGGGCTGACGCCCTACTCCTTTTAGCCACAGGCACTGCCCCTTTTTTTTTTTTTTTCACTTCAAAATAAGATATGTGCAGTGTGCATAGGAATTTGTTCATAGTTTTTTTTTTTTAAACATAGTCTGGCCCTCAAACAGTCTGAGAGACAGTGAACTGGTCCCCTGTTTAAAAAGTTTGAAGACCCCTGCCCTAGAACCTCACCAATGAGCACAGAGCCTGGCGCATAGTCAAAGCTAAGTAACTATTTCCTAGGTGGGTGAATGTTGGCTCTGGACCACATGTCTGGCTCTTCCTCTCTCTCCTCTTGACTTCCCATACTTCAAGCTAAGTTCTACCTTTTTTCTCCCACCAGCCCTCTCCAGTGGAAGGAAGTTTCTCTTCTGAATTTCTCCAGCAATATTACTTCCACAGGGAATTTTAGGAAGAAGTAATCATATATAGACAGTGAAATCTCTTTGCAAGTTCTGTTGGAAAGCTAGTCATATTATCTTTTGCTGTAAAATGTTCTATATGTTCATATCTTATCTCCTCATCTGGATTATAAATCTCAGAAAAGTAGACCTTCGACAACTTTGCTTCTCCAATGCTTTTAATACAAAGATAAAGATTGATTTTATTAAAAGCCTTCACTATCAAATGTAAGCAAACTAAACAGAAAAGGAAAGCTCAAGACTCAAGTATACTGTCTTACTGTTTCAGTGCATCTCAAAAACAAGATTAGAAAGTGCTGGACTAAGTCAGTGTATTTATTGTTAATTGCACTCTGAGTTCAATGGAATAACATAATTGATTAAAAAATCAGAGTTTTGGGACAAGCAATGCATAATCACATACATATTTGGTATGACTTGGGAAAATTAACAGGAAGTCTATAGCTGTATATGCCATTAGCATAGAGTTATAGTAGCCTCACCTTTTCTGATTTAGAAAAGCTGTGTTTGATGGCAGTACAACTGATTAAACATAGCACTTGATTTATAGTTATGTTGAAACACTCTTTTATCAACACTCTGATAAACTGCAAAATTATAAGGGTTTTAGGGGGAGAATTGCATAATATATTCTATGTATTCATTTCTTCCCAAGAGTCAGTTCTCATAACTGCTAAAAATCTATATTCTCTTTCTGGGTCTGATTCCTTAAAATGTCTTCGTATCTCTTTGAAATGCGTATATACAGAGAGCATTAGCATCTACACAGTACAATTAACTCCACTCTCTGCTCACAACCTTCTCTGTTTGGTTATTATGGAGTTGATAGTTTATCAGGATTCCCCTTCCCTTCTTCCTAACCAAATATGTTGATGACAAAAAAACAGAAAATCCACAATCACATCAATTACCAGAAGGATATTGTGAACAGATTAATGCAGCTTTTAGGATACTGACACAGCTCAGACTTTTGCGCTTGGTGGCGGTGCTGTCTCTTAGAGATGTCAGGCTTTATGTAGGATTGTGTCACCCGCATCATGACAGCCATAGCACCTTGAGAAAGTGCATATTGGACCACTGGTTCTATGGTGTTCTTAGTAAAAGAGAGAATGATACAGACTTTCAAAGACAGTGCAAGCTTCTGAAATAAAGTTTGACTCTGACTTCACATATCTTGGTTTTGAGAAAATGTGAGGACAGAATCATATTTAACCTTCATATCAGAAACAATTTGAGAATAATTTCACTCATCTTTCCAGGAAGCCTGGTCTTTGGGTTATAGAGCTATGTAATTCTGATTGTCAATCCTTATCCATCTCCACCTTCCAGTGAAATCACTACCAAGATTTTCTCCATACTGTGTTTAGAAGTGTAGCCTCTCTCCAAAAAGCCAACATTTATTGATAAGGCGCCAGGCACTAGTTAAGCCCTCACTATGTTTAATCCTTATAACAATTCTTTTATAACCATCCCATTTGAAAGATGAGGAGACTGAGGGAGAGGGAGGGCTGGTCCAGGCTCTTCAGTTGAGAAGTAGCAAAGTCTGAATTCAAACTCAGGCACCCTGAAGCCAGAGCCTGCCCAAGCTCTAAATCCCCGTACAATGTGTTCTTTTAGTTTATAAAGACATTACAAGCAACCAAAATCCCCACCTTACCCCAACTTCAACTAGTACCACTATCCTTCTTGTTTCTTTTTATTGGAAGCAAACTTAAGGGTGACATCAACTTAGATTTTTCATTTCAATTCAGAAAAGATAAAGTAACATCCTTTTACTATCCTTAAAGTCATATTAATTTTGTGTATTCCAATATCTTAACTCAGAATTGTTTAAAAAGCAACAGAGCTTTGTGTTACTATTGTCTGATCCTCTTTGATGCTTTGGTTCTACTTAAGAGCTTATCATTTTCCCCATAAGCCGGTCTGGGGAAGAGGCAATATGTCTTTTGGTTCTTGAAAGTGCTGGCCTCCAAATCTTGTTACGGCAAGTCACTTTCTGAAGCTGGACTATAGCTCTAGACAAATGATTGCACAAAGTATTAAATAAACATACAACATTCACATTATGCTGTTTCTTGAAATGATTTATTGTCATTTTCTTTTTTCAGTCTTGCTCTCTGGACATAAAAGACACAAGCTTTTGCAGTTTATACAAACCAAATCCTCTGTTTTCTCTGATTAAGCATTCATGGGTCTTTAATATAGTACAGGCTTTAGATTTGGATTATTCCCTCTGGGAGTGGTGGAATTAAATACATTAGCTGACAGAGATAAGGGAGGGCACCAGAGTTTAATTGCCATTAAAATAGATATGCTGGGTAACGAAAATAGAAGGTAGGAAAACAGTCTGTATTTTCATTTTCTGCCATGGTGGATGAAGTTCTACAATTGGGTGGCTTGCAGCCTATTGAAAAAGTCTCCAAAGCTGATGGCCTAGAATTTTAGGAAATATGGGATGTGTCATAGATGAAAATTGTGCCAAAGGACATGTCAATTCTTGAGTGCTTGAGAATCGTTGTGCCTAAGAAAACTTTATTGTGAAGAGAGGGATCCTTGGAATTGCCCACCACGAAGAGCCTTCAGCTCTAAGTGAACTGGGCACAACTGTCTGGTCAATCACTGGAGTACCATAATATCACCCCAAATTCCCATGCCTGTCCAAAGGCATTTCAGAAATGTGAAGAGAGATACCATTTCCTCCATAGCCCCAGTAAGTGCCTGGACAGAGAAGTTTCCATTAATTCCAACTGGCAGTTTTTTATTTTTCACTATTTTATAACTGGCTGATCTGTTGGAGTTTTCTTTTTCATTCTACTCAAGGATATTGTAAATGGATGTTGTCATACTCCCCCAGAAGCCGACACTTGCCGGCAGTGTGAGGTTGGGCAACTTGTCCAGTTAACTAACATGAAACCGCTGTAATGAAAGTGCTTTTTAATGTTCTGTGTGCGTTATACATATTTTCACTTTAATTTAGAAATCTTTCACTTTTCTGGTTTTAAAGTTTACATCCAGTCTGGAAGGGGGTGGAGGGGGATAAAGTCTTGCCCTTTTAAGCAATGGGCACCCACAGAAACATCTCAGGAAACACAAATTTTTCAGAATGGAGGAAGATTCTGAATTAAAAATATGTTAGCTGATTCCATTTATGTGAAATTCTAGAAATGGCAAAACTAATCTATAGTGAGGGAAAGCAGATCAGAGCTTGTCTGGGGCCAGGGGTACAGGGGAGGGGGTGATTGGCAGGAAAGGAGCCCAGGAAACTTCAGGGGGTGTTGGAAATGTTCTACATCTTAATTGTAATCATAGCAATTTTCGCGGGCACTTAAAACGAGTGCATTTTTATTGTATGTAAATTATACTTCAGTAAAGTTGATTTTTAAAATATACTGGCATAGTACGTTCCTGGGGAGCCATGGGAAACCTACCTAAATCATCTTTTATTTTAACGTAAAAGAAAATAGTTGAGCTAATACTCCAGGATTCATTAACGGTAGAATGGATTTTTTTTCCCCCAAACAAAAATAATATATATCCATCAACTTTAAGTGCTATAGCTGACAGGCTGCCTGTTGCTGCCAAGCGCTGTCTGCGGGAAGTTTCGGGAGGGCTGTGCGGGCGCAGCCTGCTCCCCCGGCCACTTCACTGGGTTCCTTCCTGGGAGTGGGTCGCAGGAGACCCAAATTAATTGCTAGATGTGCTTGAATCTCCCCTAGGAACATGAAAAATACTCATCCACTAGTGTCCAGCGTGTCTTCCCATACCCCCCTTCACTCCCCAAATGCAGTTCTCCCGTTTCCCTTTCCCAGGCCGGTCAGCCCTGGAGCAAGAAGCAGCGACAAGGTCAGTCTTGGGTCCTAAAATGAAGCGTGCATTGCAAGTTGAACGCCAGGCCTGAGTGAGGGGTGGGCAGGTCCAGGAGCGGGACAGAGCCCAGGCCGCCTGATCCCGAGCTGGGTCCTGCTGGGGACCCCGGAGCCACAGCCCTGCCCAGGGACCCAACTGCCCCGCAGCTCCTGCCCCCCGCTGCTGGACACCGTGGCCTCCCAGGGGCGGGCGCCCCGCCTTGGTAGCCGCGGAGAATCTGGGTTTATGATTCTACGGCTGGTAGTGAGCATTCCGCACGGAGAAAAAGCAGCCCGCGCCAGGCGGGTCTCTCTCTGTCTGTGGTCCTGCAGGCCCTTGGAGTGTTTACACTGCACTCCGGGCCGGGAAAAGAATTTACAGCCTTATCGCTGGAATTAAAGGCGAGGTCGGCGGGGGGAATGTGTGTCTCGCCGGCTCTTTTTCCAAGGAAGACTTCTGGCTTGGCGTGGGCGGGTGGTGGTTTTATTCTCTCTTTCCGCCTCTGCCTGAAGTTTGTCTTGGAAGATTTTCTGTCATCTTTATTGGGATAATGAGGATTTGTTTTTTGCTTCAATTCCAGTATTGTCAGGTAATGATTTCTATAGGAAAGTATTCTCTTAAAAACCACAAATTAGACGTGATCAATGCGAAAATTGCTACAGGTTGGTATTTTCCTTTTTAAAACCTTACCGATGATTAAGATGATACAAAGGAATATTTAAAATACATGTAAGGAAAAAGAATAATGATATGATGAAGAGGTAGCATGAAAATATAACCTTGAAGACCCTTAAACTCTTCTCTGACCATATCCCCTTCCCATCCTTAATTTTCCATCAGCCGTCTCTTATAGTCTTAATATGTAATTTATCCTGTGTTTCCATCTGTAAAATTATACCCCTTTAAATTTCTGCATGGTTTTGAACTTGATAGATGTGGACTCACCTTATACATATTCTTTCTGGTCTGTTTTATTCCCAGTGACATTATGTTCCAAAGGGCAATCTGGCTGAATGTAGCTGTAATACACTCACATTCATCTCTTCATCCATTCATTCTATTACTGGTGGACTTTTGGGTTATGTCCTATTTTTTTTTTTCTATTCAAGTAGTACTGTTGTTACCAGATTTACAGATTGCTCCTGATTTATACTGTACAATTTCTGTAGGCCTCGCTGAGAGTGGAAGGACCAGGCTGTGGGTGTGTGCATTATACTGATGCCAAATTGTTTGCCAAACAATATGCCAAATTGTTTTCTCTACTGGATGTAGGGATTTATCCACTCATTAGCTCTGTGTGTGTGTGTATGTGTGTAGGTAGCAAGAGAGAGACAAATTGTCCATGCCTTCACCAATATTTAATTTTGTCAGATTTATTTTTTGCCAATTTAGTGGTAAGGAAACATTCTTATCATGATTTTAAGTATGTACTTAAGAGAGAGAAGTTGATGTCTTTCTGTCACGTGAGGACACAGTGAGAAGACTGCCATTTGCAAGCCAGGAAGGCCCTGACCAGAAACCAAATTAGATGCAACTTGGTTTTGGACTTCCCAGTCTTTAGAACTGTGAGAAATAAATGTTGTTTAAGCCACCAAGTCTAAATAGTTTGTGATCCTTTGCATTTCTCCAATTAATGAATCAGGTTGCACAATGTTTCATATGCTTATTGGCTTTCTGAGTTTCCCCTTCAAGGAAGGGTCTGTTTTTCTTGCTGATTTCTGTTTGTTTTATATATTGCATGTCTTCTCTTGATTCACAGTATGTCCTTCCACTATCTTTATGGTGAATTTTGATAAACTAAGGTTCTTGGTTTTAATGTAGTTTAATTATCAATCTTTGTGTATATATTTAGTGTTTTTTGTGTATCTTTTTTAAGAACTCCTTCCGTAATCCTAGGTAGTAAAAGATAGCCTTCTATATTTAAAAGTTTTATAATTTTGCCTTGTATACATTTAAGTCTTTAATCCATAGGAATTGGTTGTCATATGTGGCATGAGGGACAAACACAACTTTTGTTTTTACCATATGGATGTCCAGTTGTCCCAGTATCATTGATTGAAAAGTCCCAGAAATGTCATAAACTAAGTATCCAGATCCTATGGGCTAAATCGTACCCCTCAAATTCACATGTTGAAGTCTTAACTCCCAATATGGTGGTATTTCAAGATAGGACATTGAAGTGGTAATTAGGATTACATGAAATCATGAGGGCATTGTACCAAGAAGAGAGAGAAACTGATGTCTTTTTGTCACGTGAGGACACAGTGAGAAGACTGCCATCTGCAAGCTAGGAAGGCCCTGACCAGAAACCAAATTAGATGCAACTTGGTTTTGGACTTCCCAGTCTTCAGAACTGTGAGAAATAAATGTTGTTTAAGCCACCAAGTCTAAATAGTTTATGATCCTTTTTAATGGTAGTTTGAGCAAACTAAAATAACACAATCATATTTTTTTCCTGGGCTCTCTGTCCTATTCTTTTGATCAGTTTGCCCATCCCTAAACTGATAAGATATTGTGTCAATTATTATTCATTATAAAGAGTGATATCTGTGAAATCCTCCATTGGTCCTTTCATTTTTCCATATAAATATTCGAGTCAGCTTTCCAGTTTCATAGAAAAATAAAAAACTTTGCTGTTTTTATTGAAATCATAGTGAATCTAAATATTAATTTGGAGAATATTTTTCAACAATGTTGAAATTTGCAACTCATGAACATGGTATATGATGTGATTTAAGCCTTCTTTATTGTATTTCAGAGAAGCGTTGTGATTTTTACACATCTTTTTATTTTTTTTTTTTAGAGACAGAGTCTCACTTTGTCTCCCTTGGTAGAATGCCGTGGCATCACAGCTCACAGCAACCTCCAGCTCTTGGGCTTGGACGATCCTCTTGCCTCAGCCTCCTGAGTAGCTGGGACCACAGGCGCCCACCACAAAGCCCGACTATTTTTTGGTTGCAATTTGGCCAGGGCTGTGTTTGAACCCACCACCCTGGGTATATGGGGCCAACACCCTACTCACTGAGCCACAGGTTCCACCCTTTTACACATCTTTCTTAAAACTTATCCCTAGAATCTCTGTGTTTTTGATGTTCTAGTAATGGCATCTTTTTTAAAATGACATTTCTTAACCAGTCAGTGCTGTAGTGTAAAATGCAAATGATTTTTGTACACTGATTTTTGTGTTCAGCAACTTAGAATTCTTTATTTGTAGATTTTCTTCTACACAGCAGTTTTATTTGGGAATGAATACAGTATATTTACCATCTAATCATTATGCATTTGTTTGTTTGTTTACTTATTTATTTAGACAAGGTCTCACTCTGTTGCCAGGCCAGACCGTAATGGTATTATCATAGTTTACTGCAACCTCAAACTCTTGGACTCAAGCAATCTTTCTGCCTCAGCCTTCTAAATAGCTGAGAATTGGATGATTTTTCAATTTTTTTCTTTTTTTGAGACAGGGCCTCAAGCTGTCACCCTGGGTAGAGTGCTGTGGCATCACAGCTCACAGCAACCTCCAATTCCTGCGCTGGAGCGAGTCTCCTGCCTCTGCCTCCCAAGTAGCTGGGACTACAGGCAGCTGCCACAACGCCTGGCCATTTTTTGGTTGCAGCTGTCATTGTTGTTTGGCGGGCCCAGGCTGGATTCGAACCTGCCAGCTCAGGTGTACGTGGCTGACGCCTTAGCCCTTTGAGCCACAGGCGCCGAGCCAATTTTTCAATTTTTTATAGAGTAAGATCTCACTATGTTGCCCAGGCGAATCTCGAACTTGTGGCCTCAGGTAACCCGCCCAAAGCGCTAGGATTACAGGCATGACCCACCATACACAGCCTACATTTAACTTATTTACTTATTTATTTTTGCCTTAACTGCATTGGAAATCCCCAGTAATACAAGGTTGAATAGAATTAATATGTAGTAATAGCAGGAAATCCTTTCTTATTTCTGACTATAAGAGACAAGTTCTCAACATCATCGATTGTGATGTACACTGTAGATACCATGTAGAAGTAAGTATACGTCTGTCTAGTCCTTCTTTGCTAAGAGGTTTATTATGGATGTCCATTTAGTTTTTTTCCAGACATTTTGTCATTATTGAGATAATGTGCTTTCTATCTTGCTGTGATAAATTTTTATAATTGCCCTTCTGTTATTAAATTAACCTTGCCATCTAGAAAAACTGGACTTGATTATAAGACATAGTTTTATTTTCTATTGTTGGATTTGGTCTGCTAATATGTTTCTTAGGATGTTTCCATCTAATGTTCCAAGTCTTATTTCTTAGAAGCCAAATATTTCACCAATCTTTCACAGTGTGATACTGAACCTTACAAGAGTTATTAAAACTATAGTCCATGTTATGACCTTAAAACATATGCTTCAGTAAGAGTCTCCTTCATGGGCACCCTGAACTACCACACAAGGTTGATAGTTCAGTCTCCAAGTACATGTATTTTTTTCAAATTAATATGAGGGTACACATTTTTAGATTATATTGTTCTTACTTCCAAGGTGAAGTTCCAGTTATAAAAGAACCCCTCATCTGGGGGCATGCTATACACCTTCACATTGTGCCCGTTAGGTGAGATCCTGCTAAATGCCCTCCCACCTTCTGCCAATCATCTTCTTTCCTCTTCCTTTCTCCCTCCTCCCCCCCACTCCGTCTCCCTTCTTTCTTTCTTCTCCCTCTTCCCCCATATAAGACTATATTTGTATTTTCTTTTCTTTTCTTTCTTTTTTTTTTGAGACAGAGCCTCAAGCTGTCACCCTGGAGAGAGTGCGGTGGCATCACAGCTCACAGCAACCTCCAATTCCTGGGTTCAAGCGAGTCTCCTGCCTCCGCCTCCCAAGTAGCTGGGACTATAGGCGCCCACCACAATGACCGGCCATTTTTTTGTTTTTTGGTTGCAGCCGTCATTGTTTGGCAGGCCCGGGCTGGATTCAAACCCGCCAGCTCAGGTGTACATGGCTGGTGCCCTAGCCCACAGGCGCTGAGCCTTGTAGTTTATTTTTCATAGTTTATATGAGCATGTAATTGTTTATATATTTGTTTCATGTTAGTATTGAGTACACACAATATTTATTTGTCCATTCTTATACTTTACTGAGAAGAATGTGTTTCAACTCCATCCAGGGAAACATAAAAGATGTAAAATGTCCATCTTTTTTACGACTGAATAGTATTCCATGGTATACATATACCACAATTTGTTGATCCATTCATGGGTTGATGGTAACTGTTCTCACTGTATTTTTTTTTTTTTTTTGAGACAGAGCCCCAAGCTGTCACCCTGGATAGATTGCTGTGGCATCACAGCTCATAGCAACCTCCAATTCTTGGGCTCAAGTGAGTCTCTTGCCTCCGCCTCCCAAATAGCTGGGACTACAGGCGTCTGCTACAATGCCTGGCCATTTTTTGGTTGCAGCTGTCATTGATGTTTGGTGGGCTGGGCTGGATTCGAACCCGCCACCTCAGGTGTACATGGCTGGCGCCTTAGCCTGTTGAGCCACAGGCGCCAAGCCTGTTCTTACTGTATTGTGATACCTGCCTGGCTTTTCTTCACAACTGACCCATGTGCTTTTATAGGTCAAGTATTGCAGGCTGTAGTCCTCAGATGTCCTACCATAGTGCACATTCCCTAGGCTTCCTCAGGCCTTCTTACTTCACAAGAATTATTCAAGGCCTGGGTACGGTGGCTCACACCTGTAATCCTACCACTCTGGGAGGCCAAGGTGTGTGGATTGCTTGAGTTCAGGAGTTCAAGACCAGCCTGAGCAGGAGCGAGACCCTATCTCTACTAAAAATAGAAAAAGCTAGCCAGGCATCAAGGCAGGTGCCTGTAGTCCCAGCTATTTGGGAGGCTGAGGCAAGAGGATCTCTTGAGCCCAAGAGTTTGAGTTTGCTGTGAGCTGACACCACAGCACTCTACCCAGGGCAATGGAGTGAGACTCTGTCTAAAAAACCCCCCTAAAACAAGAATAACTTAATTGGCAAATGTTTGTCTAGCTCTGCAGCAGCCGAGCCTCCTACAATGGAGAAAACAAAGCTGGGTTCAAGATGCTGCCTCTGGAACACCAGCTGAGTACCAGATCCTCCTCGCAAGTT
Organism: Arctocebus calabarensis; assembly: GCA_963573935.1. Lineage (NCBI taxonomy): Eukaryota > Metazoa > Chordata > Mammalia > Primates > Lorisidae > Arctocebus > Arctocebus calabarensis. Next base: position 11,244 of record CAUYON010088419.1, read on the forward strand.
CCTGAGAGCATGTGGTTCAGGGGTTACGTTCAATCTGAACTTCCCCCAGTGGCTTTCTTTCTACAACTCCCAGTTGACTTTTAAGAAAAATCAAACTTTCCATTTTGTTAGAGATCCCCTTTGGTCTGGGATCCCTTTTATGGTAATGGGGCTGCGACCCTCCATTTTATTAGAAGTGCCAGTGGACATGGTTGTTTGGACATAAAAATGATTGAACAGGGCCATTATGTGGAAGAATTTTTGAAACGTGAGGGCATAGCAAAAACAAACACTATTTTTAAACCTGGATCTACTGACCTTGGGAACCACAAAGTCATCATTCACCAAGTAATGCTTCACAGCTTTGCCCTTGCCCATCGGAACGCTGCGGCAAAGCAGGAGCCCCCAGTCAGCTGGGCTGGCAGCCGGACCCACTGCTCCCCGTCTGAAACCCAGTGCCACGCTTCTTAGTTTCCCCTCTGCAGGGTGAAAGAGAGGAGAGCTGAAAACATGGAGGCCCGAAGGTATCTCTTTAGGACTCCTTGAGATGCCCTTGCAATGAACTCAGAGAGCAGGAGAAGAGCTGTTACTAAGACTTAAAATATTCCAGCCAGGCATGGTGGCTCAAGCCTATACCCGGCTACTCAGGAGGCCGAGGCAGGAGGATCATATGGGCCCAGGAGTGTGTGAGGCTGCAGTGAGCTATGATTGTGCCCTTGCACTCCAGCCTGGTCCACAGAATGAGACCCTATCTCTTAAAAAAAAAATTCTAATTAATAAAACCTTTAGAGACACATGTGGATACCCTAAACAATCTAAATTACACCGAGTTTAATCAACCACAAGTGGTTATTACAATATTTTGAATTTGCTTTAAAATGCTCCAGTAGAAGGGAAAAGCACAGGGGTGGGGAGTGTGTGAAGCCAGAGCAGCAGTGGTTCTTCCTTGAGGCTGAGGGATTAATACATGTGGGTTCCTGATAATATTCTGCCTACTTTTGTAGAGATTTACAATTTTCTATATTGGAAAAATTTAATTCGGCCATTCAAATAGAAAGAAAGATGTCAACTTTCTGTTGTTAACAACCTCTGTCGGTTCCTGTCCAGGATGGGTGCCCTTCAAGAATGAAGGATATTCCCCAGCTGTTACTTGTTCGTGGGGGTCTATTTTGCAAACTAAGTTGCTTAGTTGATGCTATTTAGTCTCACCGTATGGTAGGCAAGGGACACTGATATATTATAAAGTATTGACTGCTTATAACAGAATAAACAACTGAAGATAGCTAGTGGCCAGCACATTTGCTTCTCGTATACCGGGAAGGTGAGAGCAGTAGTTGGAAATGTCATCAGAACTCTAGATTCTTTGTCTCACTGCAATAATATGTTCCGTATGTTGGCTTTTATCATAGAGTCCCAAAAAGGCTGCCATGGCTCCAGCTATCACATTTTCCTACAACAGTGTTGAGGCAGAAAATGTGTGTGTGTTAATTATATGTCTGGAATTAGGAACCAAAGGCTTTCCCAGAAGCCACTCAGCAGACTTTTGCTCACACCCCACTGGGCGGCCCATGCTCTATCTGTAGCGAAGGCTGGGAATCCGACTACTTGGCATTTGGCACCTTTCTAGGGAGATGAGCTGTGCCAACTGGGAAAACAGGTGGCAGAAAGGTCACTGGTTAGGCATCATGGTAACTGCCACCTCAGATGGATCTATTTCCTCCTCTAAGACCACCTGCACAAGGAAAGGTGTTTATTGCATACACTATAATGTAATTAGCACCTTTTAGATGCTCCTCACCTAGAAGATTTAACTGGCCAGATGAAAGGGCCTATGTTTAAACTTGAACTTAAGATATGCATTTTGTTTCATACTTTTCTGAGACAGAGATTCAATTACTTTTTTTCTCTTTCTTTCTTTTTTTTTTTAGAGACAGATTCTCACTTTCTTGCCCTGGGTAGAGTGCCCTCAAGTCACACAGCTCACAGCAACCTCCAACTCCTGGGCTTAGGCAATTCTCTTGCCTCAGTCTCCCGAGTAGCGGGGACTACAGGTGCCCGCCATAATGCCCAGCTATTTTTCTGTTTTGCAGTGCAGCTGAGGCTGGGTTTGAATCCGCCACCTTCTGTATATGGGGCCGGCGCCTTACCGACTGAGCCACAGGCACCGCCCAAGATTCAATTACTTAAAATAAAAAGAAAGGGTATATTTCATTTTCCCAGCCTTATTGAGGCATAATTAACAAATATAATAATAAATACAGAGGGTACCAAAAAAGTATTCAGATTTTCAGTAAATAAAAAACCATATTAAAATTGTGATGCTCAAGTCACATTTGCCTTTTGCAATTACAAGAGATACAAATTACAACAGATAAGGCAACAAACATTATCAGTATATGGTGAGTATACAATTAAAAACCCTTTTTAAAAAAAATTTCTAGAATTTAGGGCATATGCTCGTTTTCTTGACATACTTTGTTTTTGTACAGATTGAGTCAAAGTTATACACGTAACTGTGCCCTTCATCCAGTTAGTGTACTCTGTACTCAACAGATGTGAATTTACCCATCTCTTCCTTCCCCCAGCGTTTCATTGAGTTTTACTTCTGTATGTGTACTTAAGTGTTGATTGATTAGTTCCAATTTGGTGTTGAGTACATGTGGTTATTTCTCCATTCTTGTGATGTAGAAGAATGGTTTCCAGTTTCTTCTTGGTTGTCCAAAATGATACTAGATCCCCATTTATTTTTATGGCTAAGTAGTACTTCAAAGTATGCATATACCACATTTTATTAATGTATTACTGTATTGGTAGGCACTTAAGTAGTTTCCATGTCTTTGCATTGTGAATTTTACTGCTATAAACATTCAAGTGCAGGCTCGGCGCCTGTGGTTCAACAGGCTAAGGCACCACCCACGTACACCTGAGCTGGCAGGTTCGAATCCAGCCCGGACCCGCCAAACAACAATGACAGCTGCAACCAAAAAAAAAAAAAAAAAAAAAATGGCCAGGCGTTGTGGCGGACGCCTGTAGTCCCAGCTACTTGGGAGGCGGAGGCAAGAGACTCGGTTGAGCCCAGGAATTGGAGGTTGCTGTGAGCTATCAATGCACAGCACTCTATCCAGGGTGACAGCTTGAGGCTCTGTCTCAAAAAAAAAAAAAAAAAAATTCAAGTGCAGGTGTACTATTGATAAAATGATCTCTTTTCCTTTGAGTATATATCCAGCAGTAGGATTGCTAGGTCAAATGGTTAAGTCCATTTTAAGTTCTTCAGAGTATCTTTATACAATTTTCCATAGAGGTTGTACTAGTTTGCAGTTCCACCGATCATGTGTAAGAGTTCCTTTCTCTCCGCATCCACACTGACATCTGCTATTTTGGGACTTTTTAATATGATCCATTCTCATTGGAGTGGGTGATATCTCCTTGTGGTTTTGACTTATATTCCATTCATCATTAGAGACATTGAACATTTTTTCATGAGTTTCTTGGCCATTTGAAAAGTTTCTGATCATGCTTTTTGTCCACTTTTTAATGGAGTTGTTTGGTTTCTTGATGATTTGCTTGAGTTCTTTGTAGATTCTGGTTATCTGTCTTTATCAGATGTACAGCATGTGAATATTTTCTCCCATTCTCTATCTGCTCTTTTGATTGTGTCTTTGGCTGTATAGAAGCATTTTAATTTGATCAGGTTTTATTTATTTGTTTTGTTGTTGTTGTGATTCTTTGGAGGCTCTTCTTCATGAATTCTCTGCCTATATGGATATCTAGAAGAGTTTTCCCAACATTTTCTTCTAGGATTCTTATAGTTGCGTGGCTCAGATTTAAGTCTTTTATCCATCGTGAGTTAGTTTTCATGAGTGGTAAAAGGTGTGGGTCTTGCTTCAGTCTTTTACGTGTGGCTATCTCATTTCCCCAGCACTATTTATTAAAGAGGGATTCTTCTAGTGTATATTTTTATCTGTTGTGTCAAAAATTAGTTGGGACTATGGGAATGATTTCATCTCTAGGTTTTCTGTTGTGGTCCATAGGCTATAGTAACCAAAACGGGAGAGTACTGGCACAAAAACAGAGTTTGGGGATTTTTTTTTTGTTTTGCTTTGTTTTTTGTTGTTGTTCTTTGTATATCATAAACAATGAGTTTATCTCAAGCAATACCACAAATAATGAGTTTATCTCAAACATACAGCATAGAGCTTAATACTCAACATTTAACTCTGTAATGGCAGGTCAGCCATTTGAGCTCTGAATTTTCCTTGATATAATTTGCCTTTAGTAAAAACTTGTGCACAAGAATTTGCCGTTCTAGAAAACTTGGCATGACTTTGATACAAATACTTGCAAACAGATTTGCCACAAACCAACCAGGTGCCCAAAGGGTATTGTTCTCTTTATCTGCCTTGATTTTTAAAAGATTTATTTTCATTCTTTTTTGACAGCCCATTTATGTAAAAATGAGACAGTTCAGTTTCTTCTTTTACAAAACACAGAAAGGCCAATTGAGATTAATGTGGGGAGGAAGAAGCAACAGAGAAGACCCTTTAGAAAGTGCCTCCAAATCAAAACTGGGATCCAAACAACAAATTCCTATGAAAAAGAAACAGAATAAATCAAGGGCCATTAACCATTACTTTTTGTCACATTCTAGACAAGTGTTATCACAACACAAAAACTCACCAAAAAAGTGGTACAAAAATTCACAAACACAAACAAAATAGGCAATTCCCAATATAAATAATCTAAAATACCATGGCTAAGGTTCCATTCATTGGCTATTCTATTCATACCCCAACACTACCTTGACCAAGCAGTGTTACCATAATCTGACCATTCAGCCAAAAATTTTCCTAATGTTTCAAATGGACTAAAAGGAGAGCCTCCCCTGCTGAAATAAAACTCATGAAAACAACCAAACAAAAACACACAGATGATGCAAAGAATCCCCAACATAAAGTGACCAAATGGAAACTGAATTCTCCTAATCCAAAAGGGACATAATGAGGCTCCCAATTCCCCTGATTCCTTCTTTATATTGCAATAAAACTCATAAGTGGACAATACAGAGAACACAAAATGCCATGGCCAACCAAATAGGAACCATCCAATGAAGAACAAATTCTCAAATGAGAACCAACATCTCCTAAGCCAAAGGGGGACAAAGTAAGAACCAAATTCTCTGCCAGATGTTGATAAGAACCAACATCTCCCTGTCCCTCCTGGTTCCCTGAGACCTGCAAATGAGCTCCAAGTCCAAACCAGGTTCCCCAGTTCCACTGAACCTCTTGTCTTCCAACTGCAAATTGGCACCGCAAAGCAAATCCAAGGTGGATATGAAAATCCCCTGTATGTAGGGAAATAGAGTCTCGGTGTCCTAGGGAACTTTACCTACCAATGGCCTTAGCTGTCACACTTGCCAAATCTGTTTCCTTCTCCTCAAGTCAAGTTCAGGTTGTGGGGAGCTGGTCTAACTGGTGTGCAGGGTCAGGGAAGAGATGGGAGTTCCTCAGAACTAAAACATGCTCCAGCAGCTGCTGGGAGTATTAGAATTTTAATCATTTTTTCCTTTCCTAAAATGTATATACTTTTTTCAGCACCTTCCGTATTTAAGGCACACAAGGTGATGCTGGGAGGTAGGTGTACATTGTGAAATGATTGCCATAGTAAAGCTGATTGACATATCCATCACTTCACGTAGTTACTTTATGTTTGGGTCTGTGTGGTGAGAATTATTTAAGATCTGTTCCCTCAGCAAATTTCAAATATACAAACCAGTAATATTAAATAGTTACTATGCTATGACTCCGGAGCTTTTTTATCCTGTAGAACTAAAACTATTTCCCCTTTTGCCTACATCTCTTCATGTCCCCCAGGCCCTGGTAACCACCATTCCACTCTCTGCTTTTATGAGTCCACTTGTCCATGAAATCATGTAGAATTTATCTTTCTGTGCACTTAGCATAATGTCCTCCAAGTTCATGTATACTGTTACAGATGACAGGCTTTCCTTCCTTTTTTAAGGCTGGGTAATATTCCATTTTGTTCTATGTAAGTATCTTCATTCATTCATCTGTTGACAGACACTTAGGTTGATCCTGTATCTTGGCTATTGTCAATGCTGCTGCAATGAGCATGAGAGTATAAATATCTTTTAGAGGGATTGATTCCCTTTCAAAAAGAATGCATTTTATGTGAACTAATTAAAATAAAACTTTTACTGTCTCAATGAGAGCTTTTCTTTATCTTTATGATCATTAAGATTTTTTGTGTTTTAAGGCTAAGAAAATTGATGCTCTGAAAATGATTCCAGTCATCTCTGTCAGTAAAACTTTAGAACAAAACCATTAGGAACAATAGCAAATATAGGACAAAAAGAGTATGAAATATCAAAGTTATTTTGTGTATTAACAAAATAATGGACTTGGTGCAGGAGGAGTATTGAATTTTTCCATTTTCCTTTACTCATGATGAAACGTTTCCCACCATCTGCCACCAGCAGGTAGAACTTGCCTACTCCTGTTTTGGCATTTATCACAGGTCATTTGTTTTGATACTATGCCATGACTTCCCAACTGGTGTCATTCATGGTATTATTGAGAATGCCTAGCAAGATTCTTTATATTCTGGCAAATGCTTATTGATTATTTTTTAGGCACCACAAACAAGTAGGCAGTACCCAACTGAATGGATGTTCATGGTATTTATAAATAGTCATCAGTCATTCAGTTAGAACAATTTAGGGGAAATTGTTTTTCTAAAGATTTTAATCTCTCCAATTTTTAACATTTACTTTGTTTAGTATAACATGAATAATAGAATAAAAATCAGGATCCCAACATATTAAGATGAGTACTGGTTTAGAATTTAAATTCATAAACTTGGTTAATTATTATATTCAACACATCTTTACTGAGCATTTATTCTAACCCAGGCCTTGTGCTTGCACTGGGAAGACGAAGCGTGGTCCTTAAGGAGCTTCCTCTCTGGCGGTGAATGTAGACCAAAGCAGTGGCCATCACACAATGGCAGTGACCTTCACTGAGTGCTCATTGTGTGCCGCCCAGTTTAAGTGATTTATATGCTGTGACTCATCTAATTCTCACCATGATGCTATGGTAGAGTGTCGGCGCTATAGCCATCTTTATTTTATAAGTGCCAAGACTGAGGCCAGAGGCATTCCAGACCAAAGTTACACACGTGGTAAACAGCAGCCAGGAGCTGAATCCATGGGGTCTGCCTTCTGGGCAACATGGAGTTTCAGTAACCAGGTTATTGTACAGATCTATGACAGGCACAGTGGCTCACATCTGTAATCCTAACACAGTTGAAGGCTGAGGCAAGTGAATTGTTTTAGCTCAGGAGTTCAAGACCAGCCTGAGCAAGAATAAGACTCATCTCTACTAAAAATAGAAAAACTAGCTGGGCATTGTGGAAGGACCTGTAGTCCCAGCTACTTGGGAGGCTGAGGCAAGAGGATCACTTGAGCCTAAGAGTCTGAAGTTGCTGTGAGCTATGATGCCAGAGCACTCTACCCTGGGTGACAAAGTAAGACTCTGTTTCAAAAAAAAAGAAAAAAATTGGACGGTGCCTGTGGCTCAGTGAATAGGGCACCGGCCCCATGTATCGAGGGTGGTGGGTTTGAACCCAGCCCTGGCCAAATTGCCACAGAAAATAGCCAGGTGTTATGTCAGTCACCTATAGTCCCAGCTACTCAGGAGGCTGAGGCAAAAAGAATTGCCTAAGCCCAAGAGCTGGAGGTTGCTGTGAGCTGTGATGCCATGACACTCTACCAAGGGTGACAAAGTAAGACTCTGTCTCTAAAAAAGAAAACAAACAAAAAAAAATCTATGGAAAATTATAAGTATTCCAAGAGCTAAGGAGGAAAGGTCATGGTGCTACTAATCATACCTGAGGGGAAACCACTCTGTTAAGAGGTCAAGTGCTACTACGTGGGCCGGGACTGTTGGAATGTCATCTGAAGGTAGAAGAGGCACTTGCTAGGTGAAAAGGGGCAGGAGGAGATTTTATGTACAGGAGAGCCTTTTGATGGAAAGGAGCAAGGGAATATTCAAGAAACTCATGCCCCAAAGAATCAGGAAAGTACAGTCTTTATATTACTGATTCCACTTTACTCTCGTGTTCACAATCACCCAATGTGGATTTAATGACTGAAATTTTCCTAAAGCCACAGAGACAGGAAGGAGCAAGGCTAGAACCTGAACCCAGGTCTCCTTACTTCAGTTCCTGTGGCCCTTCCACAGAAGAACAGAGGCTCAGCAGTCCCAAGACAGAAAGGACAAGGCATAATGACTATATAGATCAGCAGTAACTCTAGCCAATGCTGGTGCCTAAAGCAATGTATTTCATCTGGATATAAAAACAGGAGCACTGTGCAAAATCAGAGTCAAGACATAATGACTGGGTCAGTGTGGTGGCTCACGCCTGTAATCCTAGCACTCAGGGAGGCTGAGGCAGGTGGATCACCTGAGCTTAGGAATTCAAGAAGAAATGGAGCAAGAGGAGACCCCATCTCTACTCCAATGGGAAAATTCTCTGGGCACAGATAGTCCCATTTACTGGGGAAGCTGAGGCAAGAGGATCGCTTGAGCCCAAGAAGTTTGAAGTTTCTCTGAGCTATGACAATGCCAGGGTACTCTATCCAGGGCGACAGAGTGAGACTCTGTCTCAAAAAAAAAAAAAAAAAAAAAAAATGACCCCATGTGAACAGAGTTCAAACAACTTTGGAAAGGTGCAAAGAACTAGAAAATGTTTCTGCAAGAAATAATGGTGTTAGAACATAAGGACTCACGAGGAAAGGGCAATGACATGTGGGTTCTTTTGAAGAAAACCATCAAATGCTTATCAAAAATACCCTATGGCCAACAAGACCTGCTCAGTCTTTGTCATCTCCCAGAAGGTGGAGGGCGGGAAGGATTTACAGCAGCCTTGCAAATTGTCCACTTCTCAGAGACAAAGACCTTGAGACCAGATACCTCAAACTGCAAAACTATAGATCATTTGTACTTGCCACTGGAATTGTGATGTGATTCTCTTTCTGATGCCAGATTTACCTGTTTATGTTTCAACGAGGCCAATCTTAAAATTATTTGAAAATCTTCTAAGCATGTGTTGTGATTGTGCTGTGGAAAAGGCAGCCGAGGATCAAAATGAGACAAAAAGACAGCATCCAGTAAGACAAAGTGACAAAGTGGCAGATAGTGCAGGGATGGGATGATCTGTAGAAGGATAATTTAAAGCAGTCCAACATGTTACAATATGAAAACAGTTTTATTACGCTGCACTGTGCAGCCTCCACGCGCAGCAGGGGGGCCACTTAATGCAAGCTGCTGGTGAGCGGGACGCCTATAGTCAACAGGTGCCTGCTAAGGCTATGGGACGGGTCGAGGGGTACATAACAGATGGCGAGCTCCCCGGAGGGGGACAGCTTGTAAGTGTAGTGTCTTCCCTCTTCTCTCCCTCCTCCTCTCCCTCTTTTCATGGTCATCGCTCCATTACTGGAAAATAATGTGTCTTCTCTCTCTTGCTCCTTTTTTTCTTTTCTTCCACGCTTGCCTTAATGGCTGACAATAGACCCACGTGCACCATTTAACCTTGCCAGGGGCAAGCAGAACTATGTCAGACAAAGAAATATTTTTTGATCTTCCGGCATGTTAAACACTGACACAGGTTGATGAGGAAGATTGAAAAATCACTTTTCCAGGAGGTCTTTGAAAATCCAGACTATCTAGAATGATTCAAAGGTAAAGATCTATCTAAGCGATCCAGTTTGATATTCATTAAATATATAACGTGAGCGCACACGCACACATAATACATTTTCCTCATTATAAAATGTATTTGTGTTTATTGCAGAAAAACTTTGTACAACTAGAGAAGTATAAAGAAGAAAATAATCACCACCTATAATCACAGAATAGCTATATTTAATTTTTTGGTATTTTTTTTCTAATTACTTCTCTATGTCTACTTACATTAAATCATTCATTTATTCATCAACAGATTCTCAGTAGATGCCTACCAACCATAGATGACTACCATAGAATTATGGAGACACAGTGAATAATCATTACAGTAAAAATAAAATTATATAGTATGATATAGGATGTGAAGTATATGGAGAAAATAGTGCAGGTTAAGTAAGGTTGTTGTGCCAGAATCTCGGAGTCCCCCCAGAAGAAACTCACACCAGGCATTCCAATGCAAAAACAAAGGGTGAAGTTTATTACAAGCTTAAGCTTGGGCCCTCAGCTCCGTCAAAATGGCAGATCAATCTGAGCAGCCTTCAAGGGTTGGGCCTCAAGCTGTCACCCTGAATAGAGTGCTGTGGCATCACAGCTCACAACAACCTCCAATTCCTGGGCTCAAGCGAGTCTCCTGCCTCCACCTCCCAAGTAGCTGGGACTACAGGTACCCACCACAACGCCCCACCATGTTTTGGTTGCAGCCGGCATTGTTGTTTGGTGGGCCCAGGCTGGATTCAAACCCACCAGCTCAGGTTATGTGGCTGGTGCCTTAGCCCGTTGAGCCACAGGCGTCGAGCTGGGCTGAAGTATTCTTATAGAGTACAGGAAGGAAATTGGGAGGGGGTAGTGGCATAAGGGACGGGGTGGAGTAAGGATGAGTCCAGGTGTCTTGTCACTTGCTGATTGGATATCTCCGTGGAGCCAGAAGCGGGAGGGTGGTTGCTAATCAGGAAGGGGCAGGTATTGTTCAACCCATGGGGTTGGTCAGGGGAACTGAAGCAAGGAACCAAAATTCTGCAAAGCTAGCATTACACAGCAGATTACACAGAGAACTTACACAGCAACCTGTAAAATGGAGTCTGTTAACAAAATGGCATCACATTGGTCCTTTCAAGGTAAACCAGATATTCTGCGGCAGAGTGGAAGAGACTTGATTTTATTATAAGTGGTATAGTTCAGGGAAGGCCTTATTGAAAGGGCAGTATTTAAACAAAGATAAAGTTGGGATCATTTTGAACAGATTACCATGCAGTTTGCTTTGATTATAACATTATTCTTTTAAATATGTATATTTAATAGTTAGATAATATTCTATCTTTTGAGCATAATTTAACCCTTTGGTTGCACATTGATATCAATTGAACTTATATTTTTTTCTGTAATATACATTCTTAAATACATAATTGGTGGCATTCTGTTCAAGTATTATAATTGACAAGATAAAACTAAGATTTAGTTCAGAAAATAAGAGGCAGTTCCAAGGTAAGAATGATAATTTTTTGCAGTTTTTGGCCAGGGCTGGGGTTTGAACCTGCCACCTCTGTATATGGGGCCGGCACCCTGCTCCTTTGAGCCACGAGCACTGCCCAGAATGTTAATCTTTTTTTTGTTTGTTTGGTTTTGGGTTTTTTTGGAGACAGAGTCTCACTTTATCACCCTTGGTAGAGTGCGGTGGAGTCACAGCTCACAGCAACCTCCAACTCCTGGACTTAGGTGATTCACTTGCCTCAGCCTCCTGAGTAGCTGAGATTACAGGTGCCCACTACAATGCCCGGCTATTTTTTGATGCAGTTTGGCCAGGGCTGGGTTTGAACCCGTCACCCTCAGTGTATGGGGCTGGCGCCTTACTCACTGAGCCACAGGTGCCACCCTCGGAATGTTAATGTTTTGATAAGTATGTTGATATATTTGTCCCACTCAATGATTATTTTTAATCTATTTATGGTATTTTTTTTTTGGAGACAGAGCCTCAAGCTTTCACCCTGGATAGAGTGCTGTGGCATCAAGCTCACAGCAACCTCCAATTCCTGGGCTCAAGCGAGTCTCCTGCCTCTGCCTCCCAAGTAGCTGGGACTACAGGCACCTGCCACAACGCCCGGCCAGTTTTTGGTTGCAGCCGTCATTGTTTGGCGGGCCCGGGGGCTGGATTCGAACCGGCCAGCTC
>CAUYON010088426.1:0-48722 GCA_963573935.1 Arctocebus calabarensis
CTCAGGTGATTGGCCCAGTTAAAGAGGTACCCAATCAATTGTCCCAGCCAGTATCAACCTCAAAGTGTTGAAAGTCTCTGGCGACTAGGCAGCTGAAGTCTGCTGGCAGCTTTAGTATAACTCACTCCAGTGTTTTCTGGGCTCAGGAGGCCCCCCCAAGCCAGTAAATTAGCCTGGGAAGGTTGATGCCTCCTTCCCCACCTTGTCCCTCTTTCACACCCAGTCGGTGGTAACAGTTGTGATCAGTTTCCTCCAATGGGCCGATGCTCCAGAGGTTTGCGCCTGCCTGGGTCACAGTGAGGTCTGTGGGTCCACAACCATTCCACTACTCCCTGTCACTGTTTGGCAGGGGGAGGTGGGGCCTGACAACCTGAGTACTTAACAGGGGCTGGGGCGTTTCACTCAGTTTCAGCCCTGTCCCTGATTGATGTTGCTGCTGGAACAGAACAAGTTCACATAATTTATTTCTGTCAAGGCTATTTTCCCTGATCAGACTGGGGCTTCAAATGGGTTTTACTCTGTCTGTGAGTTCCAACCCTTTGTCTCAGCTTTCATCCTCTGAGGGCAGGTTAAGCAAAGCAGCCCCTCTGTGAGTATTCTCGCACAACAATTCCACAACACTTGGAAAGGAAAATGAAACCTTCCCACTACCACACACCCAGTGTACAACGTTGGGAAGTCCTCGGGTGATTGACCCAGTTAAAGAGGTACCAAACCAATTGTCCCAGCCAGTATCATCCTCAAATCAAAGAGTTGAAAGTCTCTGGCGACTAGACAGCTGACGTCTGCTGGCAGCTTTAGTATAACTCACTCCAGTGTTCTGTGGGCTCAGGAGGCCCCCCCAAGCCAGTAAATTAGCCTGGGAAGGTTGATGTCTCTTTCCCTGCCTTGCCCCTCTGTCGCACCCAGCGTCTGGTAACCCTGCAGGGTTGTGGTCCAGTTCCCTCCAATGAGCAGATGCTCTAGAGGTTTGCACCTGCCTAGGTCACATGGGGCTCTGTGGCTCCTCAGTCAGTCCACCGGTTGTGTCAGTGTTAGCAGGGGGGAAGGTGAGGCCTAACAACCTGGGTACTTGATGGGGGCTGGGGTGATTCACTCAATTCCAGCCCTGTCCTGAGTGAGTTTACTTTTGTGGTGGAGGATTGCGCTTGTCATTATGGAGGATAGGTCTGAGAATATCCTGGAGAGCTGAATTAGTTATGGCAAATTTCTTCAACATGTGAATGTCATTAATGTATTTAATTTCTCCATCATTAAATGAAACTCAGTTTAGCTGGACACAGGATCCTGGGTTGAAAGTTATTTTGTTTTAGGAGATTAAAAGTTGATGACCCCCCTCATCTAGCTTAAAGGGTTTCAGCAGAGAGATCTGCAGTCATTCTAGTATTCTTCCACTTGTAGGTTACGGGTTTCCTACATCTGGCTGCATTCAGAATTTTCTCCTTCATATTAACTTTAGTGCAGTTAATTATGATGTGCCTAGTGGATGTCTTATTCAGGTTGAGTCATGCTGGGGTTTTGAAACTGTCTACTATCTGAATTTCAGAATCTCTTGGGATGTCTAGGAAGTTCTCTTTCATAATCTCATGAAGAAGAGCCGCTGGGTCTTGTGAAGCCACAATGTCACCTTCAGGGATTCATATAATGAGAATATTAGTTTTCTTTGAATTACCCCAGAGCTCTCTGAGAGAATGATCCATTTTGGCTCTCTATTTGTCTTCGTCTTTGAGAGTTTGGGAGCATTTAAAAGCTTTGTCTTCAATGTCAGATATCCTTTCTTCTGCTTGCTCCATTCTGTTACTGAGGGATTCTATTGTATTTCTCAGATTGTTGAGGGCTGCAAAATCTCAATGTGTCAAAATCTTTGGTGATTTTGTCTTTGAATTCGTTGAGTTCCTGAGATAACTTTTCAAATGCTTTTTACATTTCTGCTTCCAACTTTACCTTTATTCTATTAATCTTAATTGCAATTCAAATTCTGAATTTGATTTCTGACATCTCAGCCATCTTTTTTATGAAAGGGATCTTCAGTTGTGATACCAAATTTTTCCTTGGGGTGGGGATCAATCTACTCTGGGTATTTATGTTACCGGAGTTTTCCCACTGATTCCCCCCCCCCGTGTTTATTTTATACCATTTGGCTAGATGAGCAGATAAGGAGAAGTGGAGTTGGGGGCTCCAGGAATAGTGATTAGCCAGCCCTTTGCCCAAAAACTGGGACTGGTATCTGTACCTTTTCCCCTAGAACTTTTCCATGGACCTGTACAGTGCTGTAGACTGAGAAACTTGGAACCTTCTTGGTTGGTAGAGCTAAGTAGCTCTGTCTTGTTTTCGGCTTGTCTCTGTCTTACTCTAGTAAATCAATTACTCTGGGTTGAAGTCTCAGGTGTGGAAAAATACCCACAATTAAGTCACCCTGCCCCCCACAGGCAACAGTTGAAAAGGAAAATCAAACCTTCCCACAACCAAACACCCAGAGTCCTCAGGTGATTGGCCCAGTTTAAGAGGTCCAAATCAGTTTTTCCAGTCAGCACTGGTCTCATGTGGGAGAGTACAAAAGGTCTCTGGCAGCTAGACAGCAGGGGTCTGCTGGCAGTTCAAGTATGACTCACTCCAGTGCTCCCTGAGGTCAGAAGGACCCACCCAGGAAATGAATTAGTCTGAGAAGTTTGATGCCTCCTTCCCCAACTTCCACCTCTGTCACACCCTGTCACTGGTAACCCCAGAAGGCTGTGAACCAGTTCCCTTTAATGAGAAGATGCTCCAGGAGTTTATGCCTGCCTGAGTCACAGGGAGATCTTTGTCTCCTAAGCCAGGCCGCCACTCTCTGCCACTATCAGGCAGGGGGAGGTGATGCCTTACAACATTGGGTGCTTAATGGAGGCTGGGGCAGTTCACTCAGTTCCAGCCCTGCCCCTGATTGATATTGGTGACAGAACAGAACAACTTCACAGAATTTGTTTCTGCCCCAGCTATATTCCCCTGCAGATAAGATGCTGTTTGAGTTCACAGAAACTGCAACTCAGCACAGTATTCAGCTGCAGTCTGTGTTGGGGTGGGTACAGTCAGAGCTCAAACTCAGCTGTCAGTTCCAGCCTCTGCCTGCTGCCTTTGTCTCAGCTAAGATCCCCTGAGGCCAGGTGCATCCAAGGTTCAGTAAATCAGTCCTCTGGGTCAGCCCTTCCCTGGGAGTCTACTATCTCTTCGAGTGTATATTCTAGTCCCTGTGCTCTGCCCAGGCTAGTACCACCTCAGGCATACCCTTTACTCACATACCCTTTCTGTCCCAGATCTATTCCGCCAGTGGCTGCCTCCAGAGAAGGTGCCCAGGTTCCTCTGGTTTCCCAGAGAGACAGGGAGTGTCCTTCCAAAATATCCCCAGGGGTGTGAGCCTTATTGCTCCCGCTGCTGTGGCTGCTGCTCTGTGCCTTGGGGCACTGCCTCTCCTGTGCAGTTTCTTCTCTGGTAACTATTTTCTCCTCACTCCCATGCTGTAGAATCAGCACAGATCAGCAAAAGTCCATGCCCTGTCCACACCTCTTGAGAAAATGCCCCAGAACCTGGACTCCATGGAGGGCCGGCTTCCAGACCTCAGGGTGAAGAGTGGAGGGGAGTGCTATGAGTTCAGAATTGCAGGTAGAGAATATATACAGTTTTATATAGTTTTATGCCTGGCAGGAGAGTGCCATGGCACCCTAGTAGGCAAAGAAGGTCAAGTTTTAAGAGGGTCTCCCACGTGGGATAAAATGGGAGGATATTTGAACTCTGTTCGAGTATTTGTATGGAGTATACTGCAAGTTGTTCTCTTGGGGAAGGGGGCTCCCATCTGCTTGGCAATGGATTTTGTACTTTTTGTTTGTATCCTTGGGGTTGCAGCTTGCCTCAGCAGGGTTGATGTGCGTTTGTCAATCACTCTTGGCTCAGGTCCAAACCATGGGCTCTCTTGCTAAACTTCTGTCCTTTATCTCTCCTTCTGGATGGGAGCCTCTGTGGAAAGCTGGCTCCAATTGACCATCTTGCCTCTGCCCCCTAGATTATTCTTTTAAGATAGTGTTTTTCCCCTTATTTATGTATTTAATGCTATAAATTATGCACTAAGCACTGTTTTGGTATATCTCACACCTTTGATATGGTAATTTTTATTTGTTTGCGTTCAAATTCGTTTCTAACTTCCTCTGTAGTTTATTTTTACATCCATAATTATACTATTTTTTAGTCTTTAAATAATTTAGTATCTACCAGATAAATTTTCATCATTAATTTCCAGCTTTATCTTTTCTTTAGGGAAAATACATTCCATGTGTATGTATGCATGTATATCTATATATATAGGATATAGGTATATATAGATATATATGATGTATAGTATATTACACAAGTAGTATATAAATTATAACTATTGAGACTCATATTATGGCTCAGAATATGCTCTATATTAATAAATATTCCATATATACTTAAAAAGAATGTTCATTCTACATTTGGGTGAAGTGTTCAGACTATTCTCAATAGTGGTATTCAGGTCCTCTGTATTCTTACTTTGTTCAGTCAAGAATAGAGATTATTGATAAGATAAGGAGGGAAGATGGACGATGATGGAGGAGGTCAGATGGAGGGAAAGTGAATGGTTAAATCACACCTATGGTACATATTGCAAGGGTACATGTTGTATCCATTAAATATAGAGTATAAATGTCTTAACACAATAATTAAGTAAATGATATGAGGGATATATTAACCAGTATGATATAGGCATTCCAAATTGTATATGAAATTAGCACATTGTACCTCATAAGTGCATTAACATATACGTGATCTTCCTCTTTATGATATAATAAAAAAATAGAGATTCTTGTTGAAGTCTTTATGATAATGATAACTGGATTTATCCACTTATCTAATTTTCTTTCAGTTCCATTAATATTTTTATGTATTTTAAAAATTTACAATTATTATTTTTTCTTGGGGCATTGGCTCATTTATCATTACAAAGTGTCTGTCTTTATTTCTGGTGATACTCTTTATGATAAAACTTACTTTATCTGATCATTTAGCTACTCCAATACCCTTTTGACTAAGGGTTACCTGGATTTTTTTTTTTATTTTGTTGTCTTTATCTGTATCTTAATATTTCATGTGAGTTTCTGCATAACATAGAAGATAACAGCTAATTGGGTGTGGCTTTTCCAGTCCAAGTTTGACATAATCTGTCTTTTAGTTGAGCATTTTGAATCACTTACATTTAATACAACATAATTATTGATAAAGTTGGATATAAACTACTATCTTGCTGTTATGTTCTAATTCTCTTCCACTCTAATTCTGTTCCATTCTTTTTCTTTCTTTCTCTTCCCTTGTTTTGGACTGAGTATTTTTTAAGGATTTATTTAATACCCATTGTGAACTTATTTAGTTTTTCTTATTTTATTAACATAGAGGCTCATGTAGGATTTAAAATACATATGGTGAAGGTACAACCTACTTTCTAGTAGATTTATAGTAAAAATTTTACAATTTCTTCCATTTCTGCCCTCTCAATTATTGTGCTATTGCTGTTATACATGTTAATGTACAATATGTTAGAAACAAAATACATTGATACTTAATTTTTAGAAGGTCAAATCTTTTATGAAGCCATTAAAAATGGAAAAACTTGATTTTTACCCTTACCTAATTTCTACCATTTCTGTTCTCTTCATTTCTTTGTGTAAACATTTTCTATCTAGTATTGTGTTTTTTCTGCCTAAAATTGGCATATCTCTTTTTATGTTCTCCTTGGCAGATTTCTTTTTGTCTTCCTTTTCTACTTAAAATTCTTGAGAATATGTAATAAGTGACATTGATTTGGAAAGAAAACTATTTTAAAATATGATAATTAAAGAATTCACATATTTGACAGGTTTTCCAAATTTAGGCTTGAATCAAGACTGGCATTCAACATCATTAATATAAGTACATTTTACAAACCATTTTCAAAACTGCAACAAAAATAGTTTAAATAGAAAAATCTATTTTAGGCTTGGCGCCTGTGGCTCAACGGGCTAAGGCACCAGTCACGTACACCTGAGCTGGCGGGTTCGAATCCAGCCCGGCCCGCTGATCAACAATGATGGCTGCAACTAAAAAATGGCTGGGCGTTGTGGCGGGCGCCTGTAGTCCCAGCTACTTGGGAGGCAGAGGCAAGAGACTTGCTTGAACCCAGGAAATGGAGGTTGCTGTGAGCTAGGGTGCCATGGCACTCTCTCCAGGGTGACAGAATGAGGCTCTATCTCAAAAAAAAAATCTATTTTATAATAGTACAGAAAGTGATGATGAAATATAAGCAATTAGCCATAACCAGTAATGTTCAGGGATTTGAGTAGAAACTGTCCTATCATAAAGCATATGAAAACAGTTCAGTCTTCATTAAAACACATCAAGATAATTAAACTAAGGATGAGTTGATATTACAATCTCAAAATTAAAACACAATTGTTAGACTTGTATCTGCTTGAATTGACTAGGTGCACCTGCTTCTCAGAAGGGTATTTTGTATGCGTTTCTCTGTAGCTGCTATTCATACCAAAGGGAGGTCAAATGGAGAGTTTGGATGCACACTATTCCATGGTCTCTGTGGTCCATTTGGCCCATGTTTTAACAACCCAAGCACTTTAGTGAAAATTCCAAGTCAGCCATGATCACCACCTGCCAGGAATCCAACCCAGTTGTAATAGAGCTGGACAGGAGCCACTAACATACAGAAAAAGAAAAAAGATAGATTTTTCAGACTTGCTCTCTTAAACTTCAGAGGGCTGTAGATGGAAGGAATATAAATAAAATTTGGAGATTAGAGGAAAATGAGATATCATGAATATATTAAAATAATTTTTATAACTATGTATTTAAGAATGATATGAAACCATTTATATGGTTAACGCTTGGCAGTAATTTATGAAGCTGTGCTTTCATATACAGTTCATCCACTTATACTGACAAATAAAATGCAGAACTTAAGTAGTAATTTGGTTAATAAAATCTTCTCCAAGAAAGCTAATAGGATACAGTAGGTGAAAGTTATTTGGGGCATTTTCTTTCCTGCCACCGGTTTTCAGTTGTTACATCAAAGGAAATGAAAGTACTTTCAAAAAATTACCTTGAAAACTCCAAATTGAGATGACAAATATCATCTTCCAAGCAATTCAGATAATATACCCTTTTTCTGGACTACATGTGTACTCATAGCACTTTTTGCTTTTTATTTTTTATTATACTATAGATTTCTCATTTAAGATTGCAAACTTTTTTAGGACTGGAATAATGCTCAGTCCATGTTGGCATCCTTGCAATTCTTACCTACCTACTAAGCACAGTTCTTGCCCTTTTGTAGCATGATCCCCAAACAATGTATTGGGTTGTGTGACTCAATATTGCTCTATAGTACCAAACCTCTACAGTGCCAATAGCGACATTTAAAAACCAATATGGACAAAAGCACCAATGATAATTAGGAGGAAAAAAAATAATGCTATACATTGGTTGCTTAAACGTATTAACTAAATCCACTATATGCAAAACATAATCTTAGAGTTATAATTTTAAATTCATAAAATATATCACTACAATTAGTAGATGGGTTCTTAAAATTATCCTGATACATACTTTCTGTGAAGCCTGAAAAGTGTGATGTAAGTGAATCACACTAAAAAATTTTTTTTCACAACACTTTAATTCTCAGGATATTTCTTTCAATTTCTCTTCTGTATTCAATGACCTCATTATCCAAGAGATGGAGCTGAAATTTTCACTTACTATCTCTTCAGGATCTTCTTGTTTGTATGATATAATGCATAATTTAAATGCATAAAGGTATATTATCCTCCTCGAAAGCTCCTAAAGTTGAATATACAAATATTGAAGTATCCTTTAATAATTTGCTTTTACCGAATCAACACCCAAATTGAAGTAGAAAAAGACTTAAGTGGTCGGCTATCTATATATTTTAAAAATATTGAAATGTACTTTTCAAGTGTAGAAAGATGTTCTTTGTCCCATGTCTCTCTAATATCAAAGGCTGGCTTTAAGCAAAAAACAAACAAAAGAAAAAAATACAATTTTTTCTAAAAGAAGTCACCATAACTTTAGATTTACAATTTTGGGAAACAATGTGACTAAAATATGCCAGTAACATTGATCTTGAATGACTTCAATGTTTACAGTAAAGCACATTTTTCTTAATGTGATATAATCTTTCCCTGAGAGGAGGACTTAATTGGCATGTCACCATCAGTTCTCAGGAACAACTAATTAGCAGCTCAGAGGCAAGAGATGATCTACTGAACACAAAAGACTATTTCAAAGAACTAATCAGCTCCCAATACGTTCTAGATTGAATAGGAATAAACAAAGAGGTGTTTTCCCTTAGGCTTAAATAAATTTCACCCCAAGTTTTCAATTTAGTGTTGCATTATGCACAATTTACAATAGACTGAATGAAACACGATTTTTAAATTGTACCCACGGTTTCATTCATTTTGGGTTGCATTGTTTTCCTCTTTAAACAGAGAATACAAAGTTAATCTAATAGCCATGAACTGAACTTTTTATAAGTTTTAACATTATTTGGCATATATTTTTCTTTTTGAAGGCTCATCAAAATGTCCAATGTCACTGAACAGCAAATTTGCCAGGTGCAGCTGTTTGACAGAGCAACACACGTGCCTTGAAATACTAATATCTCATAAACATTATGGGTGAGATGACATAATCCCAAGAAAATACTTTTTACCAACAACAATGTAATCTAAACATTTAGGTCTTTTATAAAGCATTTTATGCATTCCAGATATCATCAATAGCAAAATGTCTCCAAGTGTTTTTTACAGTTTCCTAAGATACTGTATTAACTTGCTTAGGTCACAATAAGCAATGCACTATGTATTTTGGGGACACAAGTAGGAAACAGAATTCATCCTTTTACTTTATAGTCAAGGCACAGTCATCTACTTCTTTCATCAAAGATATATATATATATATATCTCAAAAGTTAGACATGTGTGGCTGATATAAGAGCATATCAGTAAGTTCTTAGTGTGACAGGAGCTCACAAAAGTGAGATTAGCTTTATTGCTTATTTCATCAAGTTCTGTGATTTGGTTTAGGATTGGCTGCTTTTCGCAAGGTTTGACCATGTCCAATACTGCTACGTCTTCCTTAGGTGCATGTGCAGAGTCAGGAAAGCAGCATGGAAAATTTTCAAAAATGCCATCCCATGTCCCCAGTCAAGATCGGCTCGGAATCAGAGCTCTCCCTGTTTGGGGAGAAGGTTACCAAGAGCCCATCGTCAGCTAATGTTAATGCTGCAGACACTTAAAAGCTGTCTGCTACAGGACATGCAATTCTCACAGGCCCTAAGCCCAGTTCAGGAAGCTGTCAGAAGTTCACATGGCTACATTGATTCACAGAAGATCCATTTCGCTTGAATTGGTCCCTGTAAGTTTATTCTCCACTGTGTTTCAGAAACAAATGTATGCGTTGTATGTACATGAACTATGTAATGCATTAAGGGTCCTCAATCACTCTATGAAGTGTGTTATAAATCACAAAAGAGGTTCAGGAATTGTTAATATTCCCATGATCCTATTGCTTTTTATTTATTGTAATATTTACCATAGTCTGTGTTTTAAAAGAGTTTAAAAATAATTAGTATAACTCTACCATCATAGTTTACACTTCTAGAAGGCAATGACCTGGGCATAATTCTAAATGAGTGAAATTCACATAGTAAACACTCAGTAAATTTTGTTTTAAATTTAATGGAATCAAGGGAAACTGGCTGTAACGTCTGCTGTTAAATGGCCTTCACATAATTTTAGATCCAAGCTACAGAAGGAAGGAAGAATAAGATTGAGAATAACAAAACTTAAGCATAATATCATTAAGAACCACTTTAACATGGTCAGTGAGCACTGAAGAGAAATAGTAGCAATATAAAAAATTAGACAATAAAATCTTATCTGGTTTTCTTAGTGCTTGCATTGTGCCACACTTCATCTTCACCCTTGGGATATGACCTTGCACAGATTTTGTGTTTCAACATTGAAATTTATTTTTTATATCTTATTTGTATAATTAGAGCCCTCCCAGTTCCCTAGCTTGTGTTCACTCATGTATTCCATTCAAGGTAAATAGAATAATAAGCATTCCTGATGTTGAGAATCTGGAACTTCCCAATACGGGTGCTGTCTGCTCATGGAAGGGACCACCCACCCATGATCTTGAACTTTCTCTCCAGCTTCCACAAGCCCTCAATTATGCAAGTAAGTGAAACATCAAAGGATGGAAATGGTAGCATGACCCCATTTCACATTCTGTTCTCCCAGGAAGTGGAAGAAAGCAATGATAGAAAAGATAACAGATGGTTGGCATATTTCTCACTCATAAAAGACCAGTTAGAGTCATGAAAAGAATGATAAAAGTTGAAAAAAAACTTAGAATTAGTATAAATGGACATGTTCACTTTTGATGGTGCTCAGATTGTAACTGTGATACCAAAGCTTTACAGAATCAAAGATGTCCTACATCTTATAAACTCTATCTTCCCATTTGGAGTTGAAGATGATAGACAAATGGTTGTAGCAACCCCAGCAGAGAAATCTCATAGCCAAAAGCCTCACACAGACCTTTTAATGATTCAAAAAAGGAGAAGTAAATCACTAAGGGAATCAGTAAATCACGAGGGAAACTGGCTACACTGTCCTTGAGTGATTTTTCCCAATTTTAAGCATAACTATTAATTTTTACAGAAAATGCTATAAGAAATAATTGCTTTGCTATTATCTATATGATACTAATCATGCAAATTATCTTCTAATAAATTTTTAAATTACTAAAGCAAGTGGCTTATATTTCTCTATGACCTAGAACTTTATTACTAGCAAAAGTTTCATACAGATTTATCCTGAAAAACAATAAAAGGGTAATAACAACAGAAGAGTGATGCAAGATGATGAAATAGGAGCTTGCCATCCTCATCTCCTTAACAGAAAAGCAATTCTGGCAACTACCCCAAAAGGAAGTGCATTTGTGTGAGTCCAGAAGTCTTGTGAGGTCTCAGCATCCCATTGAAGCAGAAAAATCTGATAATAGAAGGATAGTTTCATTTTATACATATTATCCCTCTCCAAAGATGGCACAGATATGTGCAAATAGAAATATCATCAGCCTGAGATTTCTCCCATGGTAGAAAGTGAAAACATAATGATCACCTGGATTCTCCAGCCTGTTGGGACACTTCTCAAGAGGGCTACTCCTCAATTAACCCATCAAAACAATGAGAATATTAACATAACTGAACAATCCGGGAGCAACTAGGAGCCAAGAGAACTGGACTATGCAACTTGACAAAGGGTCACAGATTCTATGAACTACTTTACAGAGTCCATCAAAAGGTCCATTCACAAGTCTCAAAGCATGTATCATCTGTGGACACACCCAAACAGTCCACACATGAACCCAGGACTCTGCATCCTATCACCTCAGCTGGCCCCCAGAGTGTCTCTGCAGACAGTATGTGCAAGTTTCTGTAGATTGTGCGTGAGCACATGAGGATAGGCAGCTCAAATCTATGGAGTTAAAAAAAGGTACAAAATCTTGAACAGCTGAGGGGACTATCGTAGGAAAACTAACTCAGGAGCCTCTCCACACCTGGCCAGCTTTTGTAGGATTGAAGTCGGATTTACAATCCCATGAATCCTTTCCACCTCCTGCAAGAATGAACAAAAGCAGAATAGGGTAAACAATAGAAAAATCTCAGAGAATGCCAAATTCTCTAGCCATTTTGACTAGTAAAGGTCTCTCCCTCCTGACCTGGACAGTAAAGACTGGAGACGGTGAGAGATTCCTCAAATACAAAGACACCAACACAAGACTTCAAAGAATAAAATGAATTAAGTACACATGACATAGAAAGGAATAAAATAAATTTTATCTAAATGACCCCAAAGATATGGACATCTCTGATTTACCTAAAAAAGGAATCAAAAAAAATGTTTTAAGTAAGTTCAGAGAGCTATAGAAGAACAAGGCAATAAAGAACACAATACATGAACAAGTAACAAACTTAGAAAACCAATGAAAAATAGAAATCACATAAAGAAACAACCAGAAAGTATGGAGCTTAGGAATATAATAAATGAAATTATAAATAAAGTGGAGAACTGTGGTAGAAAGTTTATTTAAGCAGAAGAAAGAATCTGTGAATTCAAAGATAAATCAACTGCAATAATTTAGTTAGAGGAGAAAAAATGCAAAAGAGAGATGAAAACTACAAGATACATGGGACATTACCAACTGAACCAATATACACTTATAGAAATCCGAGAGTGATAAAGGAGAGACAGCAAAAACACTGAGCATATGGTAAGAAATAATAGTTTTTCGCAGACTTCTTATGCACATTGCTTAACTTAGTACCATACAGTAGTTTAAACAATAAGGTTGTTATGAAAACGACCAAGAAATGTGAAAAAAAGCTCAATGTCACTAATCATCAGGGAAATGTAAATTAAAACCACAATGAGATATCACCTTACTGCTGTGAGAATAGCTTTTACTATATTAAAAAGTTCACAAACAATAGTTGTTAGCATGAAAACAGAGAGAAAGGAATGCTTATCCACTGCTGGTGGAAATACAAATTAGTACAACCTCTATAGAAAACAGTTTGAAGATTCCTCAAAGAACTAAAAGCAGACCTAGCATTCAATCCAGCAATTTTACTCCTAGGTATCTACTCAAAGGAAAACAAGTCATTTTATCAAAAAGACATCTGAACTTGAATGTTTATTGCAGCACAATTCACAATTTCAAAGATGTGGAATCAATCCAAATTCCCATCAATTCATTAGTGAATAACAAAATGTGGTACATGTATACCATGGAATACTACTCAGCCATAAAAGAAAATGGATTAACAACTTTTGCAACAATCTTGATGGGACTGGAGATCATTCTTCTAAGTGAAATCTTGCAAGAATGGCAAAGCAAACACTGCATGTACTTACTATTAAATTGGAACTAACCAATGAGCACATACGTGCACAGAGGGAAGTAAAACAGTGGAAAGCAGCTAGGGATGGAGGGAATAAACCAAACTAATGGGTATTAGGAATACTAGTTGGGTGATGGGTACACCTATAACCAGGACTCAAGCATTATAAAAATGATCCATGCAACTTAAAATATTTGTACCCCCTGAATATTTTTGAACTTAAAAAAAAATACTGTTGTTATGAGCCATTTTAACTGGTCTCAACATGTCATTCAAGACAATCTGAAGATACAGTCACTACACAACACAGATACACCACCCACTCACACAGACACATAAATGTCTATATATGTATATAGGTGTGCAGACAATATGAGCTAAGGCTGTGACAATTTGGGAGAATCTGTCAATTTCAGAAACCAGAGCTTTAATTTACTGACTATGTAGCAATAGGAGAGGTGTGTTTGTATTGAGTCAGGGTAAGGTAGGGCTTAAAAATCAGGATCCACAAATAAATAGGGCTTAAAAGTCAGGATCCACATATAAATTCAGGACCCTAGAAGATAATAGTCTTGAAAAAAGTATGGACTAGAAGAATTAATTCTTTAAAATTCCAAATAATTTCTTAAACTAGAACTATCAATTAAATATATTTATAGTAATTAAATAAAAATAATGTGTCAACTAACAAAAAAAGTAATGAAAATATGTCCTCTCTCAAATTTAGTTTAGATTGAACTAAAAAGCCGTCTTCCTGGATGCCTTATAACCCCCAAGCTTGTTCCACCCCCATACAACTTTGACATTTGAATTGCTTTTGCCCTCTGTAATTCATACCATTGGGGTGCTTGGGAGAATCCAAATAAAAACTTGCTTATATATCATGCTCCTTAGTAGAAGATGCTGGATGAGGATTTGTATGCAAATGATTTGGTAAGGAATGCTGCTACAGAAAAATCGCTTAAAGAATTAGGGAAAGTAGAATAGAAAAGAGAACAAGCTCCCTTAGCCTACAATATCAGGCAAAATCCCAGCTTCAACTTGCTCCTTTGTTTGTATACCTGGGAGTTTAAATTATACTCCAGTTCATTCCTGCCTCAAGGCAAGTGAATTGAGCTTTTCTACTCTTGCACCAGCCATAGACCACAATTCACTAGGTTGGTACATAAACTTTCAGTTTGGCCATGTGAGCTTATGAAACAAACAAAATAATGGCCCAATGGGTATTATCTAAAAGAGAATACAGATATGACCCACAAAAGCAAAGTACACAGAACTTGAAGACAGATACATACACCTGTGAAAGGAACCTGGAGGGATCTACCCAGCTCTCTGGAGAGTATCTCCCACAAGTCAATTTGCACATAAATTATTCATTCATTCATTCATTCATTCAATCATTATTTACTTACTTTTTGTCAGGGTAACAGGAATGGATTTTATTTAGGAAGAACAAAGAGAAAGTTTCGCCTACTTCCAAAGAGAGTTGGAATGGGTCCCTCTCATGAAGGAGAAAAAGTTGAGAAAGACAGGGATGCCAAGGTCTGCAGCAGCATAAATATTCTGTTTGAAATTGACTGCGAGTCTTGCTTTGGCCTCTCTGTCCCTTCAAGCCGTATTGCTCTTTAGTATTGGTCATCAGTGGTCTCTTCCTATTGGTAAAAGAGTGAAAACTGAAAATAAACCTGGAAAAGAACATGCAACCATGGCTAGAAAGCAAAAGTAATGTACACAAGTTTCAGGCTGGCAAAGAGAGATTTTATTTAATAAGAAAAAAGAGAACGTTTAGGATACTTCCAAAGAGAGATGGAAGTGGGTCCCTCTCATGGAGTAAAAAAGGTGAGAAAGACCTGCACATAAATTTTTTTAAAAGCAAGATTTTGAAGATGTGCTCAAGTACAAGTTACAAATACTTGTATAACCATTATAAGAATTTCTATTAATTCTTTGATAATGTATGATTTATAAGTCCATCATTATTTATAAGTATACATAAAACATCAATATGAAATTACATATATATGAGTATACATATATTATTTTATCTTAAGATAAGCATTGAAGAACTAAGCAGCAATTATTTGAGGAAAGAGGATATTAATACTTTTTCCTTTTACTACTGTTTTAATTTTCTTTATTATTCAGAACAGTAGAATTATATAACTTTTATATTCTCAAGTATGTAGTTTGAGAACAATTTCTCAGTCTGGCAGAAAATGAATCAACATTTTAAAGATATATTGGGAAAAAATAATTCTTCAAAGAAGAGCTTATTCCCATACTGCAGAAATTATTCCAAAAATTGAGAAGAAAGGAGTCTTCCCCAACATGTTCTACGAAGCAAACATCACCCTGGTACCAAAACCAGGAAAAGGCCCAACAAAAAAAGGAGAACTTCAGAGCAATTTCACTAATGAATATAGATGAAAAAAATCTCAACACAATCTTAGCCAGTAGACTACTGCTTCTCGTCAAAAAAGGTCATACATCATGATCAGGTAGGTTTAAGCAAGGCTAATTTGACATACGCAAGGCCATAAATGTAAATCACCATATCAGCAGAAGCAAAAATAAAGACCATATGATCCTCTCAAAAGATGGAGATGAAGCATTTGATAAAATTCAGAATCCTTTTCTAATTAGAACACTGAAGGCATAAGCATAGGTGGCACATTTCTTAAAATTCCTATTTCTTAAATCAGAACTATCAATTAAATATATTTATAGTAATTAAATATAATAATTTAATTATTAAAGAAAAAACAATATTATGCCTAGATAGGAAAACTGTAAGTATTCTATCTAGAACAGCTTGATGAGTTAAATGCAGATTTAGATTTTAATGCAGATATAAGGAGAAGCAGCAGTTTAGAAATAGATGGGGGAAATTATGAAAAATATAAAAATAGAAAGAAATGAAAGAGAAATGGAGACTTCTTAGACAGAATAGCAAAATGTTTCTGAAGGAGATAGTGGAGAGAATGAGGGAAAGATGATATTACATGTAAAATCTGACAATTATTCAGAATCAATAAAAGATTTGAAATTTCAGATTCAGCACAAATTCCAAGATAAATTAAAACAAAAAAAAACAAATCTCGTTAAAAAATAGCATAACAACAAAAACAACATTTTGAAAAGAGGAACCACAAGTTGGTTGAAAATAAACTTCTTAAAGACTAAAGAAAAGCCAGAAGAAAATACAATACAATGGTGGGAACAGTTTGCATGTGCTTCTTAGGACACATGAGCAGGTGCACCCAGGTGCACACATACTGAATTCAAAACCATTCATGGGTGAAGAGTATCCAGAATTTAACTGTACCCCAAATGGGTATATGTATGTGTATGTTAATATATAAAAACTTAACCCAGAAAATAAAAATTAAAAAGGAGGAATTATTTTATGAGATGGTCTCATATGTAGTACAATATATTAGGTTTCTAAATCAACTTGACTGAAAAGGGATGAACCTTTTTTTATCATTTGGAAAATATAAATACACAAAATTTTATCCATATTTTATAAAGTGGAAGCATACACAGAATTGAAGCATGAAGTTCAAAAACTGCATAAGCTGTTGCACTGATTTTCAAAAGCAAAGAGCATATAGGTTAATTGTAACTTTAAACTATAAAATGTTTCCTTTTCAAAGTTAAAACTTCAAACTCATATGAAATGTTTTATGTTTAATTATTGGAGATAGAGATAGGAGGTACTGAAGTTACTGCGTTGAATTTTTAAATTGTCAAGTAATAATTAACTCCATTTAAATATATTATACAGAGGAAAAACATACTGAGATCTGAGAAACAAAAATATTAGATTCCCCTTTAGCAACTAAAATGGATACTAAAGGTATAGGAACAAGAGTTACTATGGCCTAAGTGTTCAGGGCATTTACCTAGCATGGTAACTTCTGAAATTTCTATGGTTAAAGAAAAACTACATCTGTGCCAAACTTCCTAACAATAAGAGCTTTCAGGCAAATTGTCAGAACCTTCCTAACTCTGATTTACAACTTGGACGACTACGACTCTGAATGGTCAGGGGACTAGCCTTAAAAATATTGTATCCTAATAAGCACCTGCAGACCTCAAGCCACTTTCAGCTAGTCTATTATAGACTGTACACGAACTGTCTTCGTGTCCTATAGTACACCTTTTGATGTAAAAAGCCAATTTCATCCCATTTTAATTCTAAAACTTGACCTCAAAGTAATCATGGGATGTGTGTTACCAATATGTTTACCCATTTTGCATGCACTCGACCACCTTCATAAATGTGTGTAGCTTTTCCCCCAAACCTGTTGAATATATAATGACTTTATTATGTAATACACACCCTGTGAGTTATAAAACCATATCTGCCTTTTGACTTTTTTCTCTTTGGATAGAAAGCACCTTCAGTCTATGCTACAGACTATCTCTTCCCAGTTTGCAAACTGATATTGCTAATAAAGGTCTCCTTTCTACTATGCAACCATCTCATCTTTTGGATGAGACTATTTTTTTTAGTTGTGTGTGGAAAATGGAGAGCATGAGTATATGTGACATTGATATACATAAATGTGTAGTGTATATACATATAAAATAAAGTACGTAATGTAATACATTTATTATATATGAGTATATATTACATACAAATATAAAATATATATGAAACATATATTCTTTTATTTTAATTCAAGATGAGCTTTGGGAAGTTAAAGGTTAGCAACAATTATTTGGGGTGAGTTGCTATTAATACCTTTCTTCTCATCCAATAGCACTTACTTTTCTTTCATTATCCAGAAGAGTAAAACTATGTAGCAAGCACATAGCTTGAGAACAATTTCTCAATCTGGCTGATGATATAATAAACATTTTAAAAATATATTATTAAGAATTGCATTATGGCAATGAAGTTCTTCATTGTCATGAATCTTTTCAGGGTGAAAAGGAACCCCACTCTGGACATTAGCAATGAATTTATCCAGATTTCATTTCTCTGCACCCCTTCTTCTCTACAGTAAAAATTACTTGGTCCTATCATTATCTTATCCTGCTTTATGGCCCCCAAACTAATCTTAATCTCAGATAGTAAATACTGGCAATAAATAATTACAATTCCACGTACAATGGTTCAACTTCTCAATCAGAATCTGACCTTCTCCTCACAGGGTGATAGAGGGCCACTACTTCATCCCCTAAGTCTACTTCTTATACTTGAGTCTCAGACCTCTTTTCCCACTGCTGGTACCACAGATAGATACATTTCTCAGACTTGTCCTGATCCTAAAGGGAAATGCTAAACTGAGTAATGATGCACACCCTCTTCATACGAACCATTCTTTTCAAAAATCTAACACAGAACTTGGAACTGTCTCTCACACTTATTTGTTTATATACAGATGCAGCCTTAAGCCTTTTCAGCAGAGATTTATGTTATCTATCTCTGTATTCCAAATATCCAGTAGTGTCTGGGTCATAGTAGCCTCTCTGATAACATTTGTTTAAGGAATATGAGAATGTTTATTGAATGTTTATGGTATGATAATATTTTCAGACTATTTAATGTTGAAATGCTAGCTGTTTTGTATACCCTGCATTCTCAGATTTTGAGTTTCAGTCATTAAGACTTTGTTGTGACATGGTGACACCTCCTGGACTGAAATCTAAGGAGGCTGACTAGTCTTAGTGCACCAGAAGGCTATTACTTACAAAGTCAACCTTAGTATCAGTTTTCAGGAGCTATTTCATAAACTCCACACACACCTGAGAAACAGTCTGGAAAAGAACTAAACAGTGTATTTAATTAAGCCAAATTATGCCCCTAATTGAGGAAATTAGAGTTTTAGAATAATAAGTAATAAAGGGGACTAACTTGGCAAGTGAAGATTTTATATATTTGCCATGTGTAAGGAAAATTTGTTCATAAAGGTAAAATAATCATTATTAAGATATTAAAATGAAAGTATAATATTGGTTATGTTAATTCTCAGTTAGCAGGCACTTAACTGGTACAATGCACAGTTCCAAACACTTTATGTGGATTAACTCAAACATCACAGAAGACCCAGAGAGGTAAATGGCTCCTATTGCACAAATGAAGGAAAAGACACAAATAAGTGCTCTCACCTACCTTAGCACTTAGCAAGTGGTGGAACTGGAACTCAAAATCAGATGATGGTTACATTGCCCATGATTAAGAGTGTCGACCAAATAAAAGTTGAACACCAAAACCAAGATTGACCAAATCTCTTGAACAAATGATGGTGAGAAAGCTAGATATCCACATAAAGAACGAAACAAGGGTGGTGCCTGTGGCTCAGTGAGTAGGGCGCCGGCCCCGTATACCAAGGGTGGCAGGTTCAAACCTGGCCGAACTGCAACAAAAAAATAGCCGGGCGTTGTGGCGGGCGCCTGTAGTCCCAGTTACTTGGGAGGCTGAGACAAGAGAATTGCCTAAGCCCAGGAGCTGGAGGTTGCTGTGAGCCATGAAGCCATGACACTCTACCAAGGGTGACAAAGTGAGACTCTGTCTCTAAACCCCCTCCAAAAAAAGAAAGAAAGAATTTTTTCATGAATATAAAAGTAAATGTTTTCACTGCTCAAAATATCAGAAAATACAAATATAAAAAGAAAAAATCATTAATAATCACATCATTATTAACATTTCCTTCTTATACCACAAAAATGGCAACACATTATACAGGCTATTTTGGAGACTCTCTTAAAAACTGTGGTTAATGGGCAGTGCCTGTGGCTCAAAGGAGTAGGGTGCTGGCCCCATATACCGGAGGTGGCAGGTTCAAACCCAGCTCTGGCCAAAAGCTGCAAAAAAAGAAAAAATTGCAGTTAAAAACACAGCATGAAACTTGACCATTTTAACCATGTCTAAGAGTACAGTTCAGTAGGGCTCAGTGTGTTCACGTTGTTGTGTAACAAATCTGCAGAACTTTTCCACGTGGCAAAAGTGAAACTCTCCCCATGAAACAACTCCCTATGCCCTCCTTCCTCCTCATTCCATGTCCCGTCTCTGTGAATTTGTCTATTCTATGTACCTTGTATAAATGGAATCACACAGTATTTGTCCTTTGGTGTCTGTCTAGCTTCATTCAGTGCAATGTCCTCAAGGCTCATCCATGTGGTAGCAAGTGTGAGAATTTCCTTCTGTTTTAAATCTGAATAATATTTGGTTGTATGGGTAAACCACATGTGTTTATCCATTCATGCATTGATGGACCCATGGGTTGCTTCCAGAGCCTTTTTTAAGCAGAACAATGTATTGTTAGATCGTTTCTATATTCTTTCTGTGACAATAATGATAGATTAATAACAATCCTTTTTTAAAGGTTGTCTTATGGAGGTAAATGCTTCATAGGGTATTTAGCGAATCTATTCCTGAATAACATTTATGTTGCTTCTAATTTTTTATAATCATGCACAAAGCTGTAATAAGTAGTCCGTGTGCATAGATCTTTCTATTTTTATCTTACTGTTTCTTAGACAGAAATTTGGAAAGCAAGATTTGTGAGTCAAAGGATATTTTTAGATTTGATACTTATGACCAAGTTGCCCTCTAGAAATTACATTTGTGTGGATCCCTGCCACCACTGGACCCCTGTCCTCATTTCCCCATGTCCTGGTCAGCACTAGGTGTCATCACTTTATAAAATATGACACCTTTTTGGTCATTTTTGCCGGTGTGATGTGTAAAAGGTATGATTGCATTAACTGACACATCTGATTGCTAGTGAAGGTGAATGTTTTTTCATACATTCATGCCTGTCTTTAACGGGCAGACTGCATGTTGCCTGTGGAGGGCACATTGGGGCCCTCGGCTTTCTCTGTGGGTGTTGGCATTTTCCTTACCCAGGTACACAAACAGCTCACACACAGCCCTTACACTCTGTGTGTCGTATGTGTGGCCAAGAATGTTTTTGGAGTCAAAGAATTTATTTCTATTTCTGCAGCCAAATATATTTTTGGACTCTGCCTTTGGTGTGCTTAGGAAACCTGAGTCTCCTTCAAAGTTGTGTCTGTTCAAAGTTGTGTGTGAATGGCCACACGTTCACTTTCTGGGACTGCTGTGGTTTCTTTTTGTCATCAGCCTCTTTAACACAATAGATATTTATTTGGATGATTGTGTGGCAAGCTCAGATCTTATATGTTCCTAAAAGCCAAGACCAGGCCAGCTCGAGTTGCCTGCCTTCCCCTCAGCACCATCCCTGCAATGTGGGGACCTCTCTGCTGTTCCCACCTGTAAGAAGAGTAGGATCCTCTGCAGTCCACAGGCCAAGCCTCTCTGCACAGCCTGTGCCAGAGGCTGAGTGAGTTCATGTCCTGCTGTCTGGAACCCACTCACCTGGGGGGGGTCAAGAAGCCCAGAAGACTGAGAAGGCCTTCCAGGCTCAGGCCCTGATCACTCTTGTTCCCACGGAGCCAAATGTCCTAGCCTCTCGTGATCCTCCATCCTGCTCCAGGTCAGGGCGCATCCCCTGCAGCCCTCAGTCTGCTATCCTCTCCCCTAGGCAGTGCCTCATGTGTGCCCTCTCCTCCTTCAGGTTCTCACAGGCCCATGACCACTGTGCAAAATAAGCCCCCACCCCTCAGGACTGCCCCAGCCCCTTCTCTCCAGTGCCTCTTCTTAGGGCCTGTTGCTGGTCAGACTGTCTTCACGGTAGTCTGTCCCTCCCATGAGCTAACGCTGTTAGAGGAGGGACTTCTGTTTCTTTTGTTCTTCGCAGCATTCCCTGAATGCCTGGTGTGGGGGGATGCTCAGCAGGTCTTTCAAGATTGATGGCAGGACTAGTCTCACCCTGTACAATCTGAGCCCACCCCATGGCCATCCTTCCAAAGCCACCTCTCATCAAGCACCTGCACCTAGCCTGGCTCCACCATAATGGTCACGGTTGAGAAGGGCCCTGAGGGCAGTTAGTCCCTCATTCTGAACACAGCCTTTGTTTGCTGGTCTAAGGCTTCCTTGGCTCTGTCTGCTGGGTCTGGACTTCCCAGGGCTCTTTTCATGGCAGCCACACTCATCTCCAAGAGACCACCTTTGCTGTCTTGTCTGGGTTGACAGTAACTGCACTGTGACAACTGCATTTCTGGTTATCCCTATGCTGCCTTGTGTTTAAGGGCCTAGTAGTCCCTTGTCTGTTTCTGAACTCTACCTTCTGAAGTCTTAGGAAGTTAGTTTTCTAGCTCAGCTCAACAAATGTCTAAGTTTCTGCTTTAGCACAGGCTCAGGAAGAGAGAGGCTGCCCTTGCTCCAGCCTCCCAGGTGGCCAGCTTTGGAGTGGGCAGAGGTGAGTTACGCATAGAATGTGGCACAGCATAGCCAAGGGGGCCAGCACAGTCAAAACCATTGCAGGGTAGTGCTCTCCAGGTTCTTGTCACTGCCATGTCCCTCACCTGTTGGCCTGAGCTGGCCCAGAAGAGGAGATCCAACATGGAACCCTCTGTGTTTTAAGAGAGCCAGCCAGGAAGCTTGGGGATGTCCATGTGTCCAGCTGTAAACCAGAACACATGTTAAGGCACCAAGGACTGT
The DNA here is from genome assembly GCA_963573935.1 of Arctocebus calabarensis. Taxonomy (NCBI): domain Eukaryota; kingdom Metazoa; phylum Chordata; class Mammalia; order Primates; family Lorisidae; genus Arctocebus; species Arctocebus calabarensis. Next base: position 22,563 of record CAUYON010088426.1, read on the forward strand.
GGGGGTTACTCATTCCCTTTCACACTATTTTTAAGTGTATTTAGATTGCAGTAACTACATTATGGTTGCTTTAGGCATAAGGACAGGCTTACTCACTGTCATTGCCACAGATCTAGTGTATCAGCAGCTGGCATGGAGAAGAACCCAGTCACACTGGTTGCATAACAGAGATCCCAGAACATTATGGCTAAAATGATGACAACACTTATTTTCTTCACAAGTCTTCCACTTGAGTAGGGCTCGGTGGGGATAGCATTTGATGCTGCTTCACTCAGCATCAGTTGAAGACTTGGGGGCTAAAATTTTTTGAAAGATTGCTCACTCACATGTCTGGGGATGATGCTGACTGGAATCGTAGCTGAGATCACCAGCCAAGACACCATATACGCCCCATGGAAGCTGGTTTCCAAGGTTGAGAAACCAGTTTTTTATGATCTAGCCTTGAAAGTCATGTGATCTCACCCCTGCCACACTCTATGTGTTGTAGCAGTCCCAAAGACCTGCTCTACTTCAAGGGGACAAGTCCTGATGGAGAGTAGCAAGTTTCTAGAAGAGCATGCAGGACTGGACATACTGCTTTTGCTATTTTTGGAAAATGCTGTCACAGGGACTACAAAATACCTTCAACATCCCAGGGGGAAATGATTTCAACCTAGAATTCTGTACCCTGCTAAACTATCAATCAAGTGAACCTCTAGACATGCAAATTCTCAAAATTTACCGCCTGTGATTCTCTTTCAGAAAGCTATTAGAAGATTGCTCCACTAAAACAAGAAAGTAAATCAAAGAAGCAAAGGACATTTTCTTGCATGGATCCAATACAAGAAGGAGGGGAGAGAAAGTTCCCTGCTGACAATTGTATAAGAAGCCAAAAAATCATTCAGGGAGGTGAGGGAGGGATGTCTGCAAGAAAACACACACATTTATGCGTGTATTTTTTTACTGATGGACTGTCCTATGTGTTTGTCCATCAGGAAATGACACTCAGAGGATTCCAAGGGGTTGCGAAGTTTAGTGATTACAACATACAGAATGGAACAGAGGATGAGACCAATGAAAATAACAGGGCCCAGACAGAGGCCTATGTGTACATAGATACTTAATACATGGCAGCAATAAAAGTGTAGCTCAGAAGGGAAAGAACAGACTTTTTAATATATGATCATGTAGCAACTGATATCCACATGGAGAAAAAGTAAGATTAAACTTCCACCTCACACGGCACACAAAAATTATTTCCATGAGAATTAAAGACCGAAATGATAAAGAAAAATCCAGTTTGCAGTAAAGAAGAAAAAGGGTCGGATGCGGCCATCGATTCAGGGGATGCTCTGATTAGAGTCAGAAGATTTCTGATTACATATGGAGTTTAATGAAAGGCCTTGTTAGAATTTGTGTAGAAGACTTGGGTTAGGTTTGGGGAGCAATGGATTCAAAATGTGAGCCTGAATCATGAATCAGCATTTAGAATCAAGTCCGATCTGAGGAAGCCCAGTCTCAGATGGGCTGGGGTAGGGCTGGAGTTTGAACCACGATGTAGATTTCTTTTTTTTTTGTAATTGTTGGAGATTCATTGAGGGTACACAGAAGCAGGTTGCATTGATTGTTTTTGTTAGATAAGGATCCTCTTATATTTGTGTCCCTCCCCCAAAGGGTGAACCCTATACCTGGACCACCCCCATGCCTTCCCTCCTTCCCTTTCTCAGCTCTCCCCATCCCCCACCCCCACTGTGTACTAGGACCTTAATTGTCCTCATATCAGAATTGAGTACATAGGATTCTTCTCCATTCTTGTGATCCTTTACTAAGAACAATGTGTTCCACATCCATCCAAGTTAACACAAAGAATGTGAAGTCTCTGTCTTTTTTAATGGCTGAGTAGTATTCCATGGTATACAAATACCACAGCTTGTAAATCCATTCTTGAATTGGTCGGCATTTAGGTTTTTTCCACATTTTGGCAATTATAAATTGAGCTGCAATAAATACAAGTGTCCTTGTGATAAAAGGATTTTTTTTTCTTCTGGGTAGATGCCCAGCAGTGGGATTGCAGAGTCAACTAAGAAAAGAAATAGTAGAGGATACAAACAAATGGAAGAACATACCATGCTCATGGCTGGGAAGAATGAACATTGTTAAAATGTCTATACTTCCCAAAGCAATCTACAGATTCAATGCTATCCCTATTAAAATACCAACATCATAATTTCAAGGCTTGGAAGAAATAATTCTTCATTTTGTATGGAACCAAAAAAAGCCTGTATCGCCAAGGCAATTCTTAACAATAAAATCAAAGCCAGGGATATCAGTCTACCAGACTTTAGGCTGTACTACGAGGCTATAGTGATCAAAACAGCATGGTATTGGCTCAAAAATAGAGACATAGACATTTGGAACCGAAAAGAAAACCAGGAGATGAACCAAACATCTTACAGCCATCTAATCTTTAATAAAACAAACAAGAACATACGCTGGGGGAAAAGAAACCCTATTCAATAAGTGGTGCTGAGAGAACTAGATTTCCACATGTAAAAGACTGAAACTGGACCCACACCTTTCTCCACTCACAAAAATTGATTCAAGATGGATAAAAGACCTAAATCTAAGATATGAAACAATTAAAATCCTCAAAGAAAGTGTGGGGAAAACACTGGAAGCTATTGGCCTGGGGAAGGACTTTATGAGGAAGACTTCATGGCAATAGCAACAACAAAAATAAACAAATGGGACTTAATGAAACTGTAAGGCTTCAGTACTGCTAAGGCGACTACAACCAAAGCAAACTGACAACCTACACATTCAGAAAGGATATTTGCATATTTTGGTTCAGACAAAAGCTTGGTAACTAGGACCTACAGAGAACTCAAAGTAATAAACATTAAAAAAGCCAACAATCCCTTAGATCACTGGGCAAGAGAGATGAATAGAATCTTCTCTAAAGAAGACAGACGCATGGCTTATAAACCTATGAATAAATGCTCATCATCCCTCATAATTAGAGAAATGCAAATCAAAACGGCCCTGAGAGGTCGTTCTCACTCTAACCCCAGTGAGAAAGGCCCACATCACAAAGTCTCAAAACTGCAGATGCTGGAGCGGATGTGGGGAGAAGGGACCGCTTACACTGCTGGTGGGTGTAATACCACCTTTTTGGAAGGCAGTATGGAGAACCCTCACAATGTAGATTTCTTAATTGGGCTTAAATGGCGCTGAAGCGTTGAAACCAGGCAGGGTGAGAGTGAGGGAGGAAAGGCCGTCCTGCACCTCTCTGCGGATTTCCCCAGCAGTCCAAGCCTGAAAGGCGCTTTGGAAGACACTGCGGCCTGCAGGAACGTCCCGCGGGACTCCTGTCCCACGAGCCCGCGGCCTCTCCAGCGCCCCCTGGCGCCGCGTCCTCCGCGAGGCCCGCGAGCCCGGAACGCGGGGACAGCGGGCGCGCGGAGCCAAGATTGAAGTGTTGTGCGCGCGTCTCGCCTGACCGACCTGCGGCTTTTCAACTTGTTTACAAGCCTGCGTCACCGGGAAACTTTCACCGCTGCCTGGGACAAAAGGTTCCTCTTTTTGTAAGTCCCTCTGTACGTCGGCCAGGCCCGGACTCCGGCTGGAGCTGGCGACACCCTGCGGCGGAAGCAGACGCAGTGTCTGTCCACCTCGGTGGTCTGCCCACTGCGCACGCGTCATCTGTCCACACGCGCAGACCCCGTTCTCTCCCCACCACCTACCTATGCGCCCCTAACTCGGGCACAGGTGGCAGCTCTCCGCACATCTTTTCACATGAGTTGTTGTCCTTTCGTGTTGAGTACCTGCAACCACTCACCACCCACTTATCCACCGACATCCAACTGTTCATCCAACACCTTAGGTCAGGTAGGCATTGGGGGCCCGGGCTCGGGACGCAGCTCCTGTCCTCATAGGACCTCTGGGACATCAGAGGAGACACACCCACAGAGGCCCCTGTGAAATGACCGTTGCTGTGGGGGCACAATGACACCCCAGCCCGACAGCTGGGCGGAGAAGAGCGGACAGACAGGGCGGCCTTTCAGGTTACGGTGCCACCGCGCAGTGGCTTCTACTTGTTCATTATTCTATTTATTACTGAAGTAATAACGTTTCTACAACTTAACTGTAAAAAAAAAAAAAGAACGCAACCGGGAAAAAATCTCAGCCACGCCCCCCCACGTAATATTTTGGTGTCCGTGCATACCTGGATCCTCCCCCCGCAACACCCGTGGAGAGCTAGCACCACGCCCTTCCGGATGACCTGTGAACAAGGTGCCCCTTTCTCAAGCTGTGCAGAGACACCCGGTGTAGGGACTTCGTGCGTGCGGTGGGCACAGCGGATGCCTTTGCTGACCAAGCCAATATCCAGTCAAACCTGCCCATCCTCTTCCTAACACAAGTAAGGGTGTCCTGTCCTTGGAGCCACATGTCCTGGGGCTGGGTCTTCCTGCAAAGGTCCCACTGTCCATCCCTGCCAGAGATCTGTTTAGGCACGCAGGAAGAGCTTTTTGGCTAAGGAGACTTGGTGAGTAGAATTCTGAGGCACTTTTTCATATGAAATGACATTTCCCTGCTATTTAAGTCATTTCTACTGGAGTTTTTGTTTCTCTTTTTTTTTTTTTTTTTTTTTTTTTGAGTTTTTGTTTCTTGAAGCAAATTACAACCTAAATGTGTCAGGAACTAGCATTGAGACCTACCTTATCCTGGGCTCCTGCGGCTAAATCACACTGTCCAGTGCAGCACACTCAGCCGCCTTGGATCTCCTGTCCTGCCTCCCAGGGATCCCACCCCAGCCTCTTTCGTGCCATGGTCCACCAATTTCACCTGCCCTCTTCCTCCCCTCCCCTCCCCTGCTTTCTCTTTCCTCCTCCCCCTCTATCTTCTCCCTCCCCCTCATTTCCTCTGTACACACAGCCTCCTCTAGTTTTAGTCCCTTAACCTCATGGGATCCCCCACTCCACTCCAAGCCCATGGGTACCAGGCATGGGAGCACCTCCTCTGACCAGGTCAGGGCAGTGTGGCTTGCTCACCCTGGTGTGCTGCATTCTCCAGGCTTTCATGGTCTGCCTTCTAACCTGTGGCATTTGATGACCTAGTCTCCATCAGGACTGCAGGGAAGACCTGGGTCATTCCCCAGCCCCACTGTGCCCCACCCATAACGGAGCAAGATAGAACCATGACCTAGACCCTTGAAAGAGCTGTCCACAGGCCCTGTCTCCTCTTCCTCATCATCCATCCATCTCAAGGTCTGATAGATCCCAGGACTTCTTACATCAAGGTCCCCAGTTCAAGGGCAAATCTAATACTTTTCCTGCCTGCCATCATGCATCCCATACTCTATCTTCCTAGCTCATTCATCTGCCCAGAACCCAGGTTCATCTGCTTCTCTGCTCCCGAGTTTCCTGACTCACAGTTCATATTTGCGTCTTTAGACCCCATTCACCTTCAACCTGGTCTGAATGCTGCCACCCCCACTGAATCTTACTCCAGCTCTGAAGCCTTCCCTGTCACCCCCACTAATACTACTTCTTTGGTATTGCAGTCAAATGAACATGTCTGGGGTGTGGATGCCAAAAGTCACCCCTGTTTTTTCCCAGACTCCAGTCAAATTATTTGTCTATCTGAGCTGGTAGGAAAGCGATTGCTCACCAAATACCCCATTACTCTTGCCTTGTGCAGAGCCAAGAGCTGCTGGGATTCTCACTGGGACCACATTACTGGGCTGCAGACTGCAACAGAGTCCCCTCAGACGCCCTGGCTAGAGCACCTGGTACTGGATGGGGACATGTGCCCAATGGGGGAGCAGGAATGGGGCTTCAGACACACTTTAAAGACTTTGTGGCTTACCCCTGGGTCACAGTAGGCAGGGATGCTGCAGGTACTGCCTGCAGGAACCCCTCACCCCACCATGAAGTACAGTAGACATGGCTTAGTCATCCTTCATACCCTACAAACTTGGAACACAAGGAAAAAGCACATGCAGAAGGTCTAGGCATTTGAGGCATTTTATCTTGAAGGTGACTTCAAGTCCTAAGTGGAAGTCATATCCTTCCTGGCCACAGCTTGCTGTGGGGTGCCCACTCTATTTCACAGTAAGTCTCCAAAGCAAATGGGTCTGCTGCACACTCCAGGTTTGTGTGTTGCTGTGAGCTGCACCCTACTCAGGTTCTGATGTCACCTTGAGTCACATGGACTAGGTGTCAGGCCCCCCAAACCTTATGCGCACACACATAAGCTCATGAACAAATCGCATATGTGGCTTAACACAAAACTTCCTTCCTCCCTTGCAAGAAGCCCATTGTGGATACTGCAGTTGGGACACTGTTCTCTCAGTGATACTTCAGGGACTCTGCTCCTTCCCTCTTGGTCAGCTCACACTGACCCCACCCCTGGCTTCACCAGCTCCTGCAGTGGGACTGATCTCCTTGCCCATTACTCTTGCCTTGTGCAGAGCCAAGAGCTGCTGGGATTCTCACTGGGCCACATTACTGGGCTGCAGACTGCACCAGAGTCCCCTCAGACACCCAATTGTCCCAGAAAAGACAGACCCTGAGTGCGCTCACAGCTCCAAATAGCCTTTGTCAATCTTTAAGTCTCCAGAGATGCGTGGGAAAATCTGTAATGGTTGGAACTCGAGTAGCTCTCCCGGAGAGGCAAAGGTCGTGAGCTGGGGGCCCAGAAACCCTGCGCCCCTGGCCACAAACAGCTAGTCCATCTGGACGATCTTCACTAGCCCCTACTCTTTCCCACCTCCTCCCCTCCTCTGTTGACTGACCTCGCCGGTCACCGAGTCTTTAATGTGCGTATGGTCCCTTCTCTACAGCAGTAACTCTGACCTTGGCCAGCGCTGGAATCTCGGAATCTCGGGGAGGGCTTGTTCCAACACAGACTGAGATTTGGTTCCCTAACGAGTTCCCAACATTTCTGACGCTGCTGGAAAGTGCTGTCCCTGCCGCAGGCAAAGATCATCTCTTTTTTGCTCCACACGTATCCATCCTGAGCGTCCTGCTCGGTGCCTGTTAAACGGATCGGGATGGAAAAAAGAGATTGCGAGCAAGGGCAGAAAAACGCATAGCGGAGGAAGGAAGCTCCAGCTCTCGGGAGCCCCACGGGCCGGGGATCGCGCTGGCCTAGTCCGCGCTCGGGCGCTCCTCCGCCCCTCGCCGACGCCCCGCCCCCACGGCCCAGACGCCGAGGCCTCTGTGACGTCACAACCGGCGGGAGAATGGTTTCCTTGGCAACGTAAACCCAGGGCCCGGCGCGTGGAGCTGAGAACTGTGTGTGGCGCGGAGGCTTCGGAGCTAGCTGGGTGGCTCGACCGGTGGGTGCGCGCGAGGCAGGCGGGGAGTGGTGGCGGGCTGGGAGAGGGCTGCCTGCGGGAGCGCGCGGGGGGTGGGGCAAGACCCGGCATGGGGCGCACAGGGCCGGGGCGAGCCCCTCCAGAAGCCCCTCTCAAGGCCGCTTGCAAGGCTCCTCGCTTTGCGTGTCCGCATTGCACTTGCTTTATCACACACATACTTACCCTCCGTCCTTGTGCACCTCGCTATGTGGCCCTAGAGTGCGGCTCACCAAGCTAGGGGTGTCCGAAGGTGGGGCCCTGCTAACTGGAGGCTCTTCTGGGGTAGTGCCCTGTCCGTGCGGCACTATGGCTGGAATGTGGCGGGAATGGCTCGAGCCAAAGAGTCAAAGAACCCTGGGCTAGAATCCCGGCTCTAGCCCTTCCTGGCCCTGGGACTTTGGACTTCTTGTGGGGTCTCAGCTCACTCCCCTGCAAAGATGAAAATTCAACTCAGTAAATAGTCAGGGAATGCCAAGGGCATGTCGGGACGGGACCTTTGATGAGCAGAGAAAAAACCCTGTTCTCGGGAAGCTTGCATTCTAACGGGATGTAGATGACAAACTGATTTCTAAAAGTAATAATCAGATAGTGGCAATTGCAGAGAAGAAAATATAATAAATTGAAGTCACATGGGGTGGAGATCAAAAAAGCACTTTGGATGGGGTGGTGAGGAAAGGGATGACATTTGAGCTGGACTTCGAAGGGAGAGGAGCCCCTCTAGCCACACCCAGTGTGGGGGGATAGCTTTTGGCTGAGGAGATTGCAAATGCAAAAGCCCCGTGGCAGGCCAAAGCAGTGTGTTCTAAGAGCAGAAAGGTTGGGCAGCTCCAGCCAAGTCCAGCAGTGGAGACTGGTAGGGTGAGAGAGGGAGGGAGCATGCAGGTGTGAGCCATATGGTGAGCCCTCAGTGAATGCTGGCTGTTGTCAGCCACCAGGGGCAAGGGAGGCTGTAGTTCTGGGGACCAGCCACTCAAGTACTGTGTCACTCCCCAGGTAAGCTTCTCCGTTAGCCGAGGTCACACTTTGCATCAACCCATTGGTCCTCAGCAAGGATGTCCAAGTCGCTATCCACTATGGTCTCCAAGAACATAACCTCTACCAGTAAGTACTGGGCCAGGGTGGGCTCCCTCAGAGGTCAGAGACAGCCTTGTAGCTTAGGACAGTGAGGTCTAGACTTAAGGGTTCAGGTGCTTCTGGATTAAGCCAGTAGGAAGGAATCGCAATTTGCCAAGTTCCCTGAGATGCTGTGTATCAGTTGCCTGCCACTGCTATAACAGCATACCACGCAATGGCAGCTTAAGTCATAGCAATGGGCAATGGACTGTCTCCCAGTTCTGGAGGCAGAAGTCTGAGATCCAGGTATGGGCAGGGCCATTGCCTTCCGAAGGCTGCATGGGAGAATGTGTTTCAGGCCTCCCTCCTCCCAATGGCAATCTGGTGTTCCTTGGCTTGTGGAGGTGTCACCCCACTCTCTGGCTTCATGCCCACAAGGCGTTCTGCCTATGTGTGTGTCTGGTTCCAAATTTTCCCTTTAAGGACAGTAATCACACTGGATTAGAGGCTCACTACCAGATGACCTCAGCTTAATTAACTATCTACAACAACCTTGTTTCCAAACAAGCTCACAACCTGAGGTAGTGGGGATTAGGACTTCAACATATGAATTTTGGGGGACACAGTTCAGCCCACAATAGGCCGTGAGGGAGGTGGCACAGTGGAGGCAAGACTCCGATTATAAAACCTCCCGGTTCTGATGGAGTCACATATATGCATCCTGCCAGTGGGTTCAGGGGGTAGGGGACACTGAAGGAGACTGCCCAGGCCCATCTAGAAGCCCTTTGGTGGGGGGCTGGGGGCAGAATGGGCAGCCCCCCATCTCTATGTGCTCTTGCTTCCTTCAGCTTTTGCATTTGAATTTCATTTTGGTTTTTACTACGTAAAATATTCAATTTAAAAGTGTATTCAAAGCCCCCACCCCTTGTGAAAGCCTACTTCCACCCTGCCCTGTTCCCAGACACCCAGTGTCCCCTCCCCGATGGCAGCCAGTGTCATTTGTGTCCTGCAGGCAGATCTATATAGATACAGCATGTCCTCTCCTCACACAGACAAGAATGCTTTCTGCACCTTGCTTTGTTCCATTAACCCAAACATTGTGAAGACTGCCCCTTATTGTTATATCAAGAATTCCCTATCCTTTTACTGCAAAATGGTAGTCCCATAGTGGGTCTGTATTGTAATTTATTTAAGCAGTTGACTGCTAATGGGCATTTAGCTTATTTCTAAAAGTATGCTACTATAAACAATTGCCTCCACCCCTGACACTTACAGGAGATAGCTCTCTTTCTCTTTTTTTGCTACGGAGTAAACTTTAAAATGAAGAAAGCCTAAAATAGGTTTTAAAAAATGTAGCTTCAGGGGCGGCGCCTGTGGCTCATTGAGTAGGGCGCTGACCCCATATATCGAAGGTAGTGGGTTCAAACCTGGTCTCAGCCGAACTGCAAAACAGAAAAATAGCTGGGTGTTGTGGTGGGTGCCTGTAGTCCCAGCTACTCAGGAGGCTGAAGCAAGAGAATTGCCTAGGCCCAGGAGTTGGAGGTTGCTGTGAGCTGTGATGCCACAGCACTCTACTGAGGGCGATAAAGTGAGACTTTGTCTCTACAAAAAAAAAAAAAATGTAGCTTTGAAATATTTACAGATTACAAATTAACTCAACACACATACAAAACAACGCAAGATAATTCTGTTACCATGAGGCAGTTGAAGGATTTATAGACTATTTTGATTCATTCATTTGTATGCTGGGGCATGGTCTAGCTGGGGGTACCTATGGCCCTGTGGCATTTGGTGCTCCTTCCAGATTGGTTGAGGGTCTATGCATTTGGAAGAAAGTCAAGCCAGGCAGGCAGACCTGGGACTAGCTGGCTGAGTTGGCTGGGGATTTTGAGTCAGGCAAGTCAGGGAAGTCAGCTTGGGCAGGTGCCTGACCAGGGGCTCCAACCAGGAGGATTGGCAGAGCCCACTGGGCTTGGCTGCAGGATCTAGGGACAAAGCCAGGGGCCAGGAAGACACTGAGCCACTAGGAGTGAAGGATTTGGGGACATTGAGCTCCAAGTCTGGGCCAGGTGCACATAGGGCTTCTGGACCCCAGCCCCAGCCAAGCCCTGCCAGAAGGCCTAAGGGACAGGGATGGAGTCAGATGTCCCTGCAGACCCCATCATTTCTTAGCCTTTTCTCTATAGAAGGGGGAAAGCCCCTGTTCCCTAGGGCTGCCATGAAATGTGAGGAGAGCGGGACCCAAGTCAAGAGCTCAGTACTGTGCCTGGCACACCAGGAGTGCCCTACTGGGCAGCCCCACTCCTCTTCCCACTGCCCAGCAGAGGTCCCTCCAGGACACAAAGCCAGAGTCAGAGGGAGGGAGATGTTGAGTAGGTCTGAAACAGCCCTAGCTGGAGGGGAAGGGAAGGGAGCAGGGTTGAGATAAGACCCTCCACAGGGCTCAGCTTTTCATGACATTCTCTGATGTTTCACATCATGAGTCTAAAGACTGTTGTGCCAACCTGGTACCTAAGAAAATACATTGGAGGGGCGGCGCCTGTAGCTCATCAAGTAGGGCGCTGGCTCCATGTACCAAAGATGGCGGGTTCAAACCAGGCCTTGGCTGAAATGCAAAACAAAAATAGCAGGGCATTGTGGCGGGCGCCTGTAGTCCCAGCTACTTGGGAGCCTGAGGCAAGAGCATCCCCTAAGCCCAGGAGTTGGAAGTTGCTGTGAGCTGTGTGACGCCACGGCACTCTATGGAGGGCGATAAAGTGAGACTCTGTCTCTACAAAAAAAAGAAAAGAGAAAAAAGAAAATACATTGGAGGATCCCTACTTTGGGGGGTTAACTTTTTCTGGATGGGCTTCCGGCCTCTCTGTGGGGACACCTCCTCTGCATTGTCATCCAGGACTGGCCCAAACCAGCCACCTGGAGCACACAGCGTACTCTGCTGACCATGTTGTGCACAGAGCTGGGCCCCAAGATCTCCGGGATTGTTCTTATTCTCCAACACTGATTAGGTGCCAGCATCGGCATGGATTTCAGGGGGTTCCAGGACTGGTAAAACCAGCAGCGTGTTTCTCTGGCAGGACTTTAAGTGTGGTCAGGAAGGCAGGTAGACAGTGGAGGACAAACCACCAACCTATATTTTCCACAGCCTATAGATACAGATGGAACAGAACTGGAAGCTTGGGGCTAGCAGAGGGGGGTTGCATAAATGAAAAGGTGGTTGAGGAAGGCCTCTCTGAGCAGTAGTGGTAACCTGCAGGATGGGGGGAGGCCTGGAGGCAGGGCAGGGAAAGGGCTGTCTAGGTGGTGGGAATGGCCCAGACAAAGGCCCTCAGGTGGGAATGAGTGCAGAGTGTTCAAGGAAGACACAGGAGGCCATTATGGACCACCCTGAGCAGGGCCTGTGGGCAGGGGAGGACTCTTGGATTCTGTTCAGCTGACAGAAAGGGTATAAGCAGGAGGATTGCCCAGTGTCTAGCTTTTATGACTTTTGTGACTAGAGACACCATTCCCTAAGCCACAGCAGAGGGCTAATTTGCTTATAGGCTCCCTCCAGACCCTGAGCCAAAGATGGAGAGCACTTGGTAGAGACATTGGCAGGTAGAAGCCCAGTGCTTCACAGTTTAGGCTGGCGGGGGTGGGATGGCAGGACTGGCCAGAAGCTCTAGCCGCCATACCTCAGCACCCAGCCCAGCATGGAGCCCACCCAAGGAGACAGGCTTATGGCTAGGCCTGCCATCTCTGGGCCTCATCGACGTTAGGGAGTTGGTCCATGCTGTGGACAAATTTACAGGCCCCCAGGAGGAGGAGGATGGGAGAGACCCAGCCTTGCTAAAGGAGCCTCACTGGCCAGGCTGAGGGTACTGAGCAGGTTTGCACTTGCTCCCCTGAAGTTCACGTTCCCCACGCTGGGGCACATTAAACCCACTGTTCAATATTGCACTAAAAGTTCTAGACAGAGCAATAGGCAAGAAAATGAAATAAAGATGTAAAGGACATTGAAATTTCCAAGGAAGAGGTAAAATATCTGTGTCATATTCATGGACATCACAAATGATACAATCTCATAGATAGGAGCCCTCCAACAATCCACGAGAAAGCTGCTGGAGTGAATGAATGCGTTCGGCAAAGTTGCAGGCTACAAGACCAAACACAGTCCCTTGCTGTTCTCTATGTACAAGCAAGGAGTAATCTGCAAGGGAAATAATGAAGTCAATTCCCTGACAACAGCATCTAGAATAGAACATCTAGGAACAGGATGATGTCACAGAAGACAGAGGGGAGGCAGCTCCAGGAATCCATCCCTCCTTGAAAGTAACAGTCCGAGCTGGCAGGGACTCTGGTGTCTAATCAGATGCTTGTAGCTTCCAGGGAAGAGCTTGATGAAGCGGCTGGGAGATCTCAGTGAATATTCAGCATTTCCTGGAGCGGCTCCTGCAACTGCCAGCCTGGCAGCAGATAGCCAAGGAGAGGGTGATCTCTATCCCTGACACACCTGGCTAGTGCCAGGCCAGGCAACAAGGACCTTGTCCTCCAAAACCCAGCCTGTTTATATGATTGCTGACCACACATGTTTCAGCCCCAGTGGCCATGTCTGTCAAGGATTGTCCTTCCTGCCTCCTCCCCCATTGCAGAGCTAAACACTTGCCTGATGTTATCTGACATTTAGATGTCTGATGAAGGATCAATGGGCAGAATATATAAAGAATTCCTAAGGGCCAGGAGTGGTGGCTCATGCCTATAATCGGAGCCCTCTGGGAGACAAAGGCAGATCACCTGAGCTCACAAGTTCGAGACCAGCCTGAGCTAGAGCAAGACCCTGCCTCTAAAAAAAAAAAAAAACAAAAATTCCGGGCATTGTGGGTGCCTGTAATCCCCACTACTCAGGAGGCTAAGACAAGAGAATCCCCTGAGCCCAGGAGTCTGAGGTTGCTGTGAGCTATAACGCCACAGCACTCTTATCAGAAGTGACAAAGTGAGACTCTGCCTCAAAAAAAAAAAACCACACCAAAAATCCCCATACAAGTCAATAAGGACAGCACCATAAAGCAAGCAGCCCAATTCAAAAATGGACAAAAGATTTGAAGAGAAATTTCTCAAAAGAGAATACACAAATGGCCACAGAGCTCTCGAAAAGACTCAGCACTATGGGTCGTCAGGGAAATGCAAATCAAAGCCAGAATGAAGTTCATTTCATACCCATTAGGGTAGCTGCTATCTGAAGACAGAGTAGCAGGTGAGGCTGTGGAGACAGACTCGTATACGGCAGGATGTAAAAGTGTAACCACCATGGGGTTTGGCAGTTCCACAAAAAGTTGAACATAGAATTAACATATGACCCAGCGATTTTAGATAGATACTAAAAGAACTGAAAGTAGGAACCCAAACAGATATTTGCACACCCATTTGCACAGCAGCATTATTCACAACAGCTGAGAGGTAGAAGGAACCCAAGTGTCCTAAGTAGACGAATGGGTAAGCCAAATGTGGTCTATACATACACAGGGGAGTGATTCAGCCTGAAAAGGAAGGGAGTTCTGACACACACTACCATATGGGTGAGCCTCGAGGACCCTGTGCTAAGTTAAACATGCCAGTCACAAAAGGGCAAATGCTATGTGGCTTACATGAGTACCTTGAGCTGTCAGATTCAGAGAGAAAGCTGGTGGGGGCCAGGGGCTGGGGAGTTAGTGTTTAATGGGGACAGAGTTTCAGTTTTAGGTGATGAAAAGATTTTTAAATGGCTATTGATGGTGACCATACAACATTGTAAATGTACTTAATGCCACCAAGTTTTACACTGAAAATAATTAAAATAGCAAAGTTAATGTTTAAGAAACATTAAAAATTTTAATGTTTCTTGGTGGCAGTAAACATTTTAAAAAATATTGAATGGCAAAGAAATTTTTAATGGCAAATTTTATGGTATATATGTTACTTCAATAAAAGAATGCCTTTTTAAAAGATGCTGAGTAAGTGAAGTGAGCAGCATCTGAATAGATAAGCTACTTCCCAGAGTACTGGGTGCTATGTGGGAGTGAAGTGGGGGGCCGGCTCAGTGATCAGGGTGAAGGGAAGGATTGGGAAGACTTTCTTGAGCAGGGGTGGGGAGTGATGGGGACAGGCAGCCTGCAGAGAGCATGTCCCAGGGAGAGGAGGCAGTTGCGGCAGACAGGAGGGGTGTAAGGAGGCCTGGGAACATGGTGAAGCCATGGTGAAGGCCACTGGTGGTCCGGGTGGTCTATGAGTGGGGAAGCAGGACGACTCAATTCTGCTGGGACTGTCCTTGCTGCTAGGGATGTGCGTGCAGAGGACAGACAGAGGAGTGTCCATGCTCTGTCTGTCCTCTGCACGCATCTCCCTAGCAGCAAGGACAGTCCCAGCAGATTTGAGTGCTGTGCAGCAGGGCAGACAAGCAGGCAGGTCCTCAAACCAGAGCAGGGTGGCCTGCGAGGGGGTCCCAGAACTTAAAGAGACAGGGCCTGGTGGGGGGGGCACTGGCTGGGCTCCAGGGACACTGCGTCACAAACCAGGTTCTGGGTTTCATCACACACAAGACAAGACATACTGAGTTTCAGCTTTTAGTCAGGAAGAATAGAAGCTGGAAATAAAGGTTATCCTTGCCAGCACCTGCCAGCCCCCTTCCCCAGCTCTAGACCTGTTCGGCGTCTCCTCCCCACCTTTGCCATCCTGAGCAGGCACAAGAAGCCAGACCCTGCCAACTTCAGTTGCCACCTCTCCCCACAGTGTGCCTGGGCTCAGAGGTTGTGGTGGGGACATTCGGGCTGGTTTCTGGTCCAGGAGTATTTGGTGACATCAGCAGCCACACAAAGCAGAGGCACAGATGCAGGCAGTTGGGTGCTGTGCAAATCTGTGTCTGTGTGTAGGTGCACACACGTGTGTAATGTGCATGTCCCAGGCGGCACACCTCCCAACCCAGACTCACCAGAAAGGCGAGGTCAGCACTGGGTTTCTGGAGGTCTGAGGGGATTAATGGGCTCACCAGAGCAAGGAGAGTGCCTTGCTGGGGCAGAGGGCAGAGCAGTCCTCTCCCTCTGTGCTCTTGGCCCTGCTGGTAGTTCAGCAGCAGGCGTGGTCTGAACTGTCCCAGTGGGGACAGCAGACCCAACCCTCCTCTCTGCATAGACAGTGCCTTGGTGGGGGGTCCCAGCTCTGCCACTCAGTGGATGGTGTCACCTTGAGTGAGTCTCTGAACTCACAGGATAATAATAGCATGGACCTTCCCGTGTTTTTGTGGGGACTTGACTGGGTCACCCAAGTTAAGGGCTAAGCTCCGGGGTGGCTGATGGCGTGAACTGTGGCTGTCCTCACTGTAAGCAGATCTTAGTCCAGGAGGCTACTGGGGGCACCGGCCTGTCAGAGGAACCAGGCAGGCCAGGTGGAGCCAGGAAGGTTGGAGCCTGGACAGGTGGACAAGGAGGACACTCTGAGAAGATCCGAGAGCAATTGGTCAACTGGGAAGGGGGATGAGGACAAGCATGGAGACCCCAAATCCCTGGTCATGGCAGTGGGATTCACTGAGTTGGTGAATAAGGACTTACTGTGCCCAGGGCTGCCAGGGGAGCAGGAGGCCGCCTGCCCAGCTGGTGCCCTAAGAAGGTGAAGAAAGTTTGGGGGAGCAGTGAGCCACTGTCCTTGACCTGTGGGAGGTGCTTTGGGACCTCCAGGGAAGTCTGGGCCCAGTTGGAGCTGTATGGGGAGGTTCTGGATAGCAACCTTGACTTGGGAATTATCTAAATACTGCCCAAAGTGAACACAAGTGACAGCCACTCCCAGCCACCCACCCCCCACACACAGGGCTCCTTCTGAGCCTTCCTGCTGCCGCTCTGCCCTGCTCGCTCTGCACTCTGCTCCATATTCCCCAGACACCTCCCGTACCACAGCTTCTGCACATTGAGTTTCAGACCCCACACTGAGAGAGAGAGAGAGAGAGAAAGAGAGAGAGAGAGAGAGAGAGATATGCCCAATGCTGAGTCAGCATTGCCTTACCATTATTTATTCTCAATAAATAACTCTTTTGGACTTATCTGAACTGAAGTTTCTAGCATATGTCACACATGTGCATACATTTAAAAATATGAATGAAACAACATTTCTTTGAATGAAAAAACACTTCTTCGTACCCCAACTGTTGGTGGGGCCTTCCTCCAAAGACACCCTATCAGCCCCCCAAGTTTGTCTCCAGAGCCCTGACACCAACCCACGTATTCAATGCCTGCGCATTGATGATCCTCAGGACTCCCAGCACCTCCTCAGCTGGGAGGGGTAGTCAGTCTGCCCTGTGTGCTGTATTATGCGCTATGACCCCCAAATCCAGATCTCCAGCCCTACGCCTCCCTTAAGCTCTGGACTCACACCACCACCTGCCAGCAGCCTAGTCTAAGCCACCAGGCCAGGGCACCACCCTCAGCCACACCAGGTCCAGGCCAGCACCATTGGTCAGGGGATGAGGAGCCCATGAATAACATCCCTACAGATGAGCCCCAGGGCAGAGGGCAGGAGGGAAAGGAGCAGGTGGGCCTACAAGTACAAGGGGAGACTGCAGGGCAGGGAAAAGAGAGGGAGACCATGGAGGGGCTTTCTGGAGTACCTGGAGCAAATCCTGAGGAGAGACGGTTGAAACCCAGCCTTTGCTGAGACAGTGGTGCCAGGGAGTCCAGGAGGCCAGAGGAGGCCCGCCAAGGCACTGACGAAGGTAGGTGCAGCTGGAGTGGAGCAGAATGGAAGGCTGAACCTGCACTCAAGTGGAGCCTTCAGTCCCAGAGGGAAGAGAGAGAAGGCTGAGAACTTGGTCCCCGCGTTGGGACCCAGGCCTCTCTGCAGGCTGGCAGCTCCAGGAGCAAGAAGGCAGCTCTGGGAGAAGTGGCAGGGTGTGGAGGTGGACTCGGTGGGAGGCCCAAAGATGGTCATGTGGAGAACAGCTGCTGCCCTCCTCCTCCTGTCCTCATAAGCAGCTGTAACACTGCTCAGATGATTCCAGAGGCACAAGGACCTTTCAGTGCTCAGAACCCAGCCAAGTCTCCCTTTGTGAAGGGTGTGTGTGTTTTATCATTTTTATAAGGATGATTCACACCCATCTCGGCCTTTCCCTATTTCTCTCAAGTGATTCTAAAATAGGAATAGCATTTTAAAAACTTTTTAATTTAAAAAATTAAATTGTGTTAAAATACTAGAAGAAAACACAAGATTTTTTTAAAATATATTTAACCTTTAGATGCAGAATGCCTTTCTAAACAAGACATAAAACCCTAAAGCATTTTACTAAGCAAAAGTTCAATTTCTTATAAGGAAAATATATGATAAAATCAAATGGTAATTGATCTGGAAGAAATTTTCAGCAGCTCTGACAAATGACCTTTGTGTATTAAGTGTTCTTAAATAGATAAAGGTTTTCAAGAATCATCTAAAAACTATCTCAGCAGAAAAATGAGCAGAGAGAAACAAGCAGATGGATAATTAACATCTGAAAAGACACATCATCTCCTTACTAATTAAGAAATGCAGATGAAAACGCAGATGCCCTTTATCACCTATTAGTGTGGCAAAGTTTCAGGCCGGAGGGAGATAGTCCTTCTAAACTTGGTGACAGAGATGTCAACCTAAAATAATCAGAAGGATCAGAATCTGGCTTCAAGAGAGTTTATTCAAGCACAAAGTTGAGGACAGGTCACCTAAAAAGTGTAGAACTACAGTGAAGTTTAACAGAATTTCAGTGTCTTTCTATGTCAGGCTTAAAACAACAGATTGGTTGAGGTGGTCTTTTTCTTTTGGAAGAGATGTATTTATCATTCCATACTAAAGATTTAATAAAGATGCAATTGTCTTGGTCACTGTCTGGTCTGAGTTAGGTACAGGACTATAAAGCAAACAGTCTGTAACAATGATCAGTGATTGGAGGGGAGATCTGGTCTCCGCCCTCCTAGTCATTTACAGAGCGTGATGAGGAAGAGAGCTCCTCTGGATCTAAGAGGCAGAATTGCAAACATACTACACAACTCAGTGTCCAGGCTTTAATTTCTCTTTTGGCATAATAAAGTAAGAGCGTCCTGAAATTTTGTTTTCTTTTACAGGAGTAACCATTGCAAAAGTTTGAAAATTGCAAAAGATTGAAAAAAACTTTATATAGAGTCCAAGGTTCTCAGCTAAGTATCAATGAGACTTGTGCGTGATAATACACATAAACATAAAATTTGCCATCTTAACCATACATATTTGAGAGCACAGTTCAGTGGCATTAAGTATATTCCGGTTGTTATGTAACTATCTCCACCTTCCATCCACAGAACTCTTAAATGGAAGCTCTGTCCCCACTGAAGGATGACTCCCCACCCCCTCCACCCCTGGCCCTGTACACATACAAATGGAACCCTATAGCATTTGTCCTTTAGTGACTGACCCCTTTGACTGAGCACGTCCTCAAGGTGTCTTCAAGGTTCATCTCTGATGTGTTTTTCCGTGAAAAAGTACAGGATGTTGCAAAACCCTAAAGTCTCCATATATTGGGAAAATGGGAAATTGCAATGAAATGTACCTTTATTTACAAAATATTCAATATAAAGTATAGTAAGTAGACCCTCCATAGCTGGCCACCTCCTTAAGTTGACCAAATTTTCATAGACTGGATATGCACCACATGTGTGTATCCGTACCGTGGGCCTAGCCCTTATGCTGACCACCTCTGCATGCTGACCAGTTTGTTGCGGTCCCTTGCAGTTTGTTACAGAGGTTCTACTGTATTTACAAAATACTCTATAGGTATTGGCCATCTCTTTGTAAAATTTCATAATGAATATGTGTAAATAAAGATACATTTAGCTACAATTTCCCATTTTCCCTACGTATGGCAACTTCATGGGTGACTTTTAGGACATCCTGTATATATGTGTATGAAATACCTCTAATCAGATATGTGAAAATCTGTTAGGTAGTAAGAGTTTCGTTTCAGATAGATTTTCATCTTGTCAACACATCATATGAATACATCAAACCTGTGTTTGAAATTTTTGTTCTGTCTGTGCATTGTTTTCAATTAAGAAAATCCATTTCTTTTCTTTTCTTTCTTTCTTTTTTTTTGAGACAGAGTCTCACTTTGTCGCCTCCAATAGAGTGCTGTGGCATCATAGCTCACAGCAACCTCAAACTCTTGGGCTTAAGTTAGGAGTTCTCAACCAGGGGGTTGCAACCCCTTTGTAACAATGAAAATACATCGCGCCATTAGGAAGGTTGAGAACCACTGGCTTAAGTGATTTTCTTGCCTCAGACTCCCAAGTAGGTGGGACTGCAGGTGCCCGCCACAACGCCCAGCTACTTTTAGAGACGGGTCTCACTCTAGCTCAGGCTGGTCTTCCACCTACCTCAGCCTCTCAGAGTGCTGGGATCACAGGCATGAGCCACCACAGCTGGCAAGAAAATTCATTTCTAGTAGGATTTGGATTGTTTTGGTTTGGGTCTATTTGTTTATTTATTTTTCTTTTTGAAAATAAATATTTATTTAGAGTCTCATTCTATCACCCTGGGTTGAGTACCCCGGCATCATGGCTCGCAGGAACCTCAAAACCACTGGGCTCAAGTGATCCTCCTGTCTCAGCCCCTGAGTAACTGGGACTTTAGGCACCTGCCGCCATGCCTAGCTCATTTTTCTATTTTTAGTAGAGATGGGGTCTTACTCTTGCTCAGGTTGATCTTGAACTCCTGAGCTCAAGTGATCCACCCACCTCAGCCTTCCAGAATGTTATGATTACATGTGTGAGCCAGTATACTCAGCCTCAGCTTGATGGTGATATCTTCTGATTTGTATAATATGGTTAATTAAATTTTACTACCTGGATATTTAACCATATATAGACCATTTCTGAGTTACAAACATCCAACTTACATGCAACTCACATGAACAGGGGGTTATTACCTGAGTTACAAACATCTGACTGATGTTACACTTATGAATGGAGGCTATTGCAGGTAATAAGTAAATGTACTTGTTCCAACTTACATACAAAGTCAACCTAAGGACAAACGTATAGAACCTGTTGTTTATAACCTGGGGACTGCCTGTACCCACTAAGGAAGATAGAAAACAGTTATTCAATGCAGAGGACCTCACCCCCCAGGGTGCGGACAAGCCAGCCTCTAGGGAGCAAGTGGAACCCTGGCTTCCAGACCAGCCCCCCTCACTTCAGATGTCCCAGGTTGGTCAGAAGGGCCACATGTCACCATGGAGTGGGTGTAGGAGCTCCCTGAGTCCTCCATCCAAGCCCTAAGGGAAGCCCTGGGCAGCAAGGCACTGGCCAGCCCAAGAGGGCTGGCCATGAGTTCTGCATGTCTACCTGTGAAACACTCCTGCACTACTCCTCATGAGGAACAAACCAAAGGGTGGAGACACAAGATACAAAGCATCTACTCCAACCCAGGTCCGTGACTCTCAAGGCCATTTTCTTTTTTAGAGACAGTCTCACTTTGCCGCCCTTGGTAAAGTGCCATGGTGTCACAGCTCACAGCAACCTCCAGCTCTTGGGGTTCGCTGATTCTCTTGCCTCAGGCTCCCAAGTAGCTGGGACTACAGGCACCTGCCACAACGCCCGGCTATTTTTTTGTTGCAGTTTGGCTGGGGCCAGCGCCCTACTCACTGAGCCGCAGGCACCACCCTCAAAGGCCATTTTCTTGCACAGTTCTCCCAACTTGCCAGCCAATCCATATAATCATCCGAGGCTCACAGAAGGCATGTGAGCAGCCGAGCCTGCTCAGCAGGTGGGTGAGGACAGAGGCTAGAGCCCCCCTACGTCTGTACGTGCTCCCTGCCCTGCACTGTGTCACAGCTCTCACAGCCAGATTAATCACTGCTGGGCTCTCACTTTTGTGTCTCTCCAGAACACAACCCGGAATCCATGAAAAACAGTTCTTCAGTCACTGAAAACAAAACAGAGAAACCGGCAAAAAAAGATAAACGTAACTTTCAAGCTGGAAGGCTGAAGTCCAAGTCAGTAAGAGGTAAACGTTGTCCCTGTGCCCCTAGATATGTCAGATCTAGTCTCTAGTACTAAGGGCAGAAGGCAATTCTTCCAATTGACAGCATCCAGCATTACACGTGTTCATGGCGACTTGGCAAGGCAGTGATTATCAATTATATTTCAACCTATCTTTGTATTGTTAGGCATTTGATGTTATTTAGAAGTCAGGAGAGCATTCTTATTTGATAACTGAGGTCCTTCCGCACCTGAGCAGCACCGCACACATTGCCTGCCACGCTTTGCAATTGCCTCCACCTCCCCCTGCATCAGCAGCCAGGGTGTGGAAGGGCCTTGATCTCTATTTTCCTGTTGGTTAATTTTGATAAAGTAAATATAATCCCTATGCATTACTATCTTTTTAATCCCAGCATGGCTTCTACAATGTCTCAAAAGAAAACCAGCCCCCCAAAAAGAAGAATTATGGATGAAAGAAGATTGTTCATTGAAAAGTGGACAAATGACAACTTTTATGTCTAAGCAAATAGTAAGGCACTCTGCTTTGTAGAGAATTTGTGCAAAAACATTGCTGCCAAATTTGATGGACACGGATTATATCATAAGGACAAGATAGCAGAACTGGGAAAAATTCTGTCTTCTCAACAAAATTTGTTTTAAAAGTTAAAACTCAGATGGACTCCATTGTAAAAGCTAGTTATGTTATATTTAATAGAAAAAAATCAAAATCATTTACTGTTGGTGAGCTTATTAAGCAATGTACAGAAACCATGGCACAGATAATTTGCCCTGAAACAGGGGAGCTATATCTAAAATCAGTTTGTCACACCAGACTATAGACAGGCAAAATGAAGAAATTGGAAAGTCTATCAAAAGAAGTTTGGAGAGTAAAGCTGCTAATTTTCAATGTTACTCTCTGGTGTGGATGACAGAACACAGCTCAGCTTGACATTTTTATTAACAGTATTGATGACAAATACAATGTCACTGAAGAAATGGCTACTTTAGTGCCATTAAAAGACATAACTAAATCGAAATTTATAAGAAAAAGTAAAAAATATGTTAAAGCTATTTTCTTTGTCCATTGTCAATGTAACTAGTATACATTTACTGACGGCGCCCTGGTGATGGTAGGTAAAAGAAAGGGACCTATAAAATTAATAGAAGATGATGCAATTGTCACCCAAACTCACATTTGGTGAAGTGCAAATTGTCATCAAGACTTTGAATTTCATAAAGGCCAAAGGATTAAATCATAGCCAATTCCAGGAATTCATTAAGGGTGTTGGTGCTGACTATGGTGACATCATTTACTCTTCAGAAGTAAGATGGCTAAGTTAAGGCCCAAATGTTGAAAAGATTTTATGATTTGCAACATGTTATAAAGTTGTTTATGATATCAAAAATCAAATTTGTACCTGAACTTGATTATGAAAACTGGTTTACAGATTTAGCATGTTTAGTTCATTTAACCACTCATTTAAATGAGTTAAACATGGATCTTCAAGGTGAGAACCAATTTGTCAATACAATGTTTCAAAGCATAATAGCATTCCAAATAAAACCAAAATTATAGCAAGGTCAAATTAAGGCAGACAATTTTTTTTTTTTTTTTTGAGACAATCTCATTGTGTCACCCTCAGTAGAGTGCTGTACTATCACAGCTCACAGCAACCTCAAACTCTTGGGCTTAAGCAATTGTCTTGCCTCAGCCTCCCAAGTAGCTGGGACTACAGGCACTAGTCACAACTATTTTTTTTGTTATAGTTGTCATTCTTGTTTGGCAGGCCCTGGGCCAGGTTCAAACCCTCCAGCCCTGGTATATGTGCTCGGTGCCCTAGCCACTGAGCTACAAACGCTGAGCCTCCAGACTTTTATTTTGTTTCCAAAAGCTATTGTCATTAAAGATCAATAATCAAATTTCAGGGGCGGCTCCTGTGGCTCAGCGAGTAGGGCGCCGGCCCCATATACCGAAGGTGGCGGGTTCAAGCCCGGCCTCGGCCGAACTGCAAAACAGAAAAATAGCCGGGTGCTGTGGCGGGCGCCTGTAGTCCCAGCTACTCGGGAGGCTGAGGCAAGAGAATCGCTTGAGCCCAAGAGCTGGAGGTTGCTGTGAGCCGTGTGACGCCACGGCACTCTACCAAGGGTGATAAAGTGAGACTCTGTCTCTACAAAAAAAAAAAAAAAAAATTCTCAAGCCGCAAAGGCGCCAGCCACATACAACTGAGCTGGCAGGTTGGAATCC
Organism: Arctocebus calabarensis; assembly: GCA_963573935.1. NCBI lineage: Eukaryota > Metazoa > Chordata > Mammalia > Primates > Lorisidae > Arctocebus > Arctocebus calabarensis. Next base: position 46,174 of record CAUYON010088426.1, read on the forward strand.
AGCCTGGGCCCCCTAAACAACAATGATGGCTGCAACTTAAAAACAGCCGGGCATTGTGGCAGGCGCCTGTAGTCCCAGCTACTTGAGAGGAGAAGGGAGGAGAATCGCTTGAGCCTGGGAGTTGGAGGTTGCTGTGAGCTGTGATGCCACGACACTCTATCCAGGGTGACAGCTTGAGGCTCTGTCTCAAAAAAAAAAAAAAGAGAAGAAAAAATGCTTTAGGGTGGCACCTGTGGTTAAAAGGAGGAGGGCATTGGCCCCATATGCCAGAAGTGGCAGGTTCAAACCCAGCCCCAGCCAAAAACTGCAAAAAAAAATTCTTTAAAATTGCGGTGCCTGTGGCTCAGTTAGGACAGCCCAATATACCAAGGGTGGCAGGTTCAAACCTACCCCCAGCCAAATTGCAACAACAAAAAAAATAGCCAGACATTGTGGTGGGCACCTGTAGTCCCAGCTACTCAGGAGGCTGAGGCAGGAGAATCACCTAAGCCCAGGAGTTGGAGGTTGCTGTGAGCTGTGACATTACAGCACTCCACCAAGGGTGACAAAGTGAGACTCTGTCTCTACAAAAAAAAAAAAAAAATTCTTTATAATCAATTTTAGACTTTTCCATATCTCCCACAGAAATTAAAATAATTTATACAGCAACACTATGATGATCAACACTTTTTCATGTATATTTTGTACGAGGTGAAAGATTCTATAAAGTAAATGTCAGATATACTGAATACTGCTATTTATAACCTTTAAGACACCTTGCAAGTACAGATAGCATTAGTTTCCTCTTACTCTTTCCTAATTCTTGCAGACATACAAAAAAATAGCTTTCCTTCTGAAGAAAGAAAAAATGTAGTTGAGGTAGTCAATTACAGAAAAGGATGTCATTGTAAAACATTTCACACCACAAAGCTAACAAGATCAAACTGAGATATGGTTGCTGAATCTATTGGTCTCTAACCATCTGTAGAGGTGGAAAGTTAAAGGAAAGGGCACAGAACAGAAGAAAGGAACAGATACTTAAACACTTTCTAGGCAAAGGCATTTCAAATTCTACTCACATTTAATTGTTTTTCCTATCACACCAGGTATGATCACAATTAGTTTTTATGACTGTGATCTAACTATAGACTGTGTCAAGAAAGTCATAAGTAAATTGATTACTGGAAACCAAACACTGTAAGTTTCTACAATGCATAGGCATCTTATGGCTATGGGATTACTATCTTAAAATACGTTAAAAAGTTCAAGAAGTTTGCAGTATAGCAAAATACTAAGAATACAAAGTCAAGAGAGTCTCAGTTTTCTGTTTTGCCTCAAATTCTGTTTAGGAGTTCAGGCAAGGACATCCATTATTTATACATACATATTTTTTAAAAAACAAAAACTAGATGATCTCTAAATTCCTTTGTGGGCTATGAACTTTTATGACAGTACAATATTTGAAAATTACAGTAAGACTAGAATGTTTTTTGAGGCTCAATTCATAATTGCCAAGTTGTGGAAGCAACCTAAGTGCCCATCAACCCACCAATGGATCGACATACTGTGGTATATGTATACCATGGAATATCACGCAGCCATTAAAAACAATGGAGACTTTACATCTTTTACAGTTACCTGGATGGAGTTGAAATACGTTCTTCTTAGTAAAGTATGGCAAGAATGGAAAGATAAATATACAATGTACTCCATACTCATATGAAATCAATATATAAATAATTACATGCTCATAAGAACAATAAAACACTAATATAGTCCAGTTTGGGGGTAGAGGGAAACGGGAGTGTCGGGGGAGGACATTTGGCAGAAGTGGGAGGGCATGAGGCAGGATCTCACTTAATGTCTCCACTGTGAGAGTGTATAACACACCCCCTGGGTGAGGGGCTCTTCTACAAATGGAACTGTACCCTGGAAGTGAGAATAATGTAACCTCAATATTGTACCCTCATGTTAAAAATATAAAAAATTAAAAAATTGTGGGGCAGCACCTGTAGCTCAAAGGAGTAGGGAGCTAGCCCCATATGCCGGAGAAGGCGGGTTCAAACCCAGCCCTAGCCAAAACCTGTAAATAAATTAATTAATTAAGTTAAATTAAAATTGCAATAAGCATCAAAATTAATATTTAAATTATACATCTTAATATTTCCTTAAAGTAATATAATCAGGTTTTGTCTTTTAAAAATAAGGTGTGAAGAAAATAAATATATTTCACCCATGTGGAATTAGTGACTTCAGAGGTATTCTCCAAACTTTTTAAATAAGGCTAACAAAGAAAAAAGTTCAATAAGAATTGTCAGTATTGGCTCGGCGCCTGTGGCTCAACGGGCTAAGGTGCCAGCCACATACACCTGAGCTGGCGGGTTCGAATCCAGCCCGGGCCCGCCAAACAACGATGGCTGCAACCAAAAAAAAAATGGCCGGGCGTTGTGGCGGGTGCCTGTAGTCCCAGCTACTTGGGAGGCGGAGGCAAGAGACTCGCTTGAGCCCAGGAATTGGAGGTTGCTGTGAGCTGTGATGCCACAGCACTCTATCCAGGGTGACAGCTTGAG
>CAUYON010088429.1:0-10447 GCA_963573935.1 Arctocebus calabarensis
GGAGAGTATGGGTGGAGGGAGGGCAATTGGTGGGATCACACCTACGGTGCATCTTAGCAGGGTACTGGTGAAACTTATTAAATGTAGAGTATCAATGTCTTTATATAGTGATCAAGAAAATGCCATGAAGGCTATCTGTAACAGGATGATGAAAACATTTCTGAATGTATATGAATCGTGCCCTATGATTGCACCAATGTACAGAATTATGATTCAATAAAATTATAAAAAAAAAAAGAAATAGAGGTGATGGTTGTACAATATTGCAAATGTAAAAAAAATAAAAAATAAAAAAGCAAATTGTGGTACATTTATACCATGGAATACTATGCAGCCTTAAAGAAAGATGGAGACTTTACCTCTTTTGTGTTTACATGGATGGAGCTGGAACATATTCTTGTTAACAAAGTATCTCAAGAATGGAAGAAAAAGTATCGAATGCACTCAGCCCTAATATGAAGCTAATTTACAGCTTTCATATGAAGGCTAGAAAACCCAATTATAGCACAAGAATACAGGGAAAAGGGAAAGGGAGGGAAATGGAGGGGGGGATGGGTGCAGGGAGGGCAATTAGTGGGATCACACCTACGGTGCATCTTAGCAGGGTACTGGTGAAACTTATTAAATGTAGAATATCGATGTCTTCATATAGTGATTAAGAAAATGCCATGAAGGCTGTCTCTAACAGTATGATCAAAATATTTCTGATTGTATATGAAGTAAGCACATTGTGCCCCATGATTGCACCAATGTACACAATTATGATTTAATAAAATTATTTAAAAAAATTAAAGAGAGGGGCTTGAAAAACAGTTTAACTCTATACTGGCAGGTAAACTTCTCAATTTCCCTCTGTATAATTTGCCCTTCAGTAAAAACTTGTGCACAAATATCAGCCATACCAAGCTGCAGTCCTAGAAAATCTGGCATACCTTTGAACATTTCCATTTAACACAACTTCACTTCCAAATAGAAGTGGGCTTAGAAGAACTGCTGTTGATAAACCAGGTGTCTTTAGAGTTAGATAAAGGAAAAAAGGAGATGTTAGGAAATGGGTGTAGTGTTACTGTGATTAAAGGCCAGCAATCATGGAATGAGTTCTGGGAAATATGAGGGTCATGTGAGTGGAGGGCAGCTAATGGAGCTGAGGGGTTATGTGGCAGGCCAGGGAGAAAGTAAAGGTCTGGGTTTTCTTTAAAGAGGATTAGGAACTAGAGCAAGGTGTGGAAATTGAAGATTACAAGTGTTGGTGTTTTAAAAGGGATGGATTGTTATAAAGAGTAACTAGATATATAGGGGCATGGCAGGTAAGTTTCAGGGCCTCCAGGAAAAGAAGGAATGTGGCTGCCACTGCTCAGAGGTAAGAGGGCCAGCCTAAAGCTGTGAATTCTGTCTATTTTGAAAGGAATGCTATTGGTAGGTGATTATTGTGAGGTTTCTGTGTTAGGACTCCTACTACACATCCTTGGATTCTGACACAGAGAAGTAAAATGGATAGTGGGGATCTGAGAGATGGAGGGAGAGTGTTTGGAAAAGAGAGGATTGTAGGGAGGAGGAACTTGACCAAAGCTGGTGTGGGTCTAGGAGGTCGGTTGGAGAACCTTTAGCAGTGGTGTATAGAGGCTTAGCCAAGGCCGCAGAATTAGGAATCCAGGCTCTAAAATGTCCTAGAATCGCCAGGAAGAAAAGGAGGTCATTTGTTGTTTGGGGAAGGGGTAAGGAGGAGATGGCCTGAATGAGGCCAGGGGGAATGAGTTATTCTCATTCCTGTAAGAGGATGCTGAGGTATTTGAAAGAGGATGCTGAGGTATCAGACAGAGGGAGAGGTTAACTGGCCTTTGGAAGGGGATACTCTATACCCCTTGGTGGTGAGGAAGGAGAGTAAGTGAATGGTGTCTTGCCAAGAGACAGTGGGAGAGGGTCTGCATAAAAGAAGGTCATTTAAGTATTGAAGAATTGCGCAATTTTTCAGTAAAGTTAACTGCTGGAGGTCAGCCCAAAGTGCCTGACCAAAGTAATGGGGACTGTTTCTAAATCATTGTCGGAGAACTTTCCAGGTGAGTTGTTGGCTGGCAGAGAAATTGGGATCAGTTGAGGTGAAGGCAAAGAGGCGTTAGGAGAACTCATGGATGGGGCTGATAAAAAAAAGGCATCTTTGAGATCTAAAACTGTGTAGTGGGAGGTATTGGAAGTTATGGCAGTTAGGAGGGCATAAGGATTAGGGACTACTGGGTGAATAGGTTGCACAATTTCATTGATGGCCCATAAGTCTTTCACTAACCAATATGAACAATTGTTTTGTTTTGTTTTACAGGAAGGATGTGAGTATTATAGGGTGAGTTTGTAGGTTTGAGAAGACCAGCCAACAAGAGTTTGAAGATGAGTGGTATAATGCCCTTGAGGGCCACTGTGGGGATTGGGTATATTTTAAGGGAAGTATATGAATGTTGGGGCCAGCGGACAATGACAATGGGTGAATGATGGAAGGCTATAGAAGGAAGAGAGTGGGTTTATGGGGAAGTAGGATTGAGAGAATGGAGGGGTTTTAGGGGAAGGGTTAGAGAAGAGCCAGATGGGTAGTGAGAGGTGGGAGCTGGAGGGAATTGTCAGGGTTGCTTGTAATCTTGAGAGAATATCTCTGCCTAGTAGGGGAATGCTGCATGAAGGATAAGGAATGAATGTGAAAAAGAGTGTCCAGGAAATGAACACCACAAGGGTGGAGTAGTGTGAGGGCATAGCAAATTGCCATCAATACCCACTGAGATCTCTGTTTGTTGTAGGGGTCCCTTGTAGCAGGACAAAGTGGAATAGGTGGCCACAGTATCAATCAGAAAAGAGATTGGATTACCTTCCACTGGCAAAGATACCTGGTGCTCAGTCCTGGTGATCGTCTAAGGGGCTTGCTGACTCTCCAGGAACCATTACTCTTTGGAGGCTCAGCCCAAGAGTTTGGGAAATTCTGCCAGGTCCTGGAGTTGACTGTGAATCAGATCCTCAGAAGGACCTTGGTAGTCAGACTTCCAGTGAGGACTTCCACAGGCTGGACATGGCTTGTGGAGGGGCAATTTGGATTTGGGTACTGCGTGGCCCAGTGACCAGGTATACTGCACTTGAGGCATGGTCCTGGGGGAGGTTTTCTTTTTTCAGACTATCCAGAGGAGTTTCAAGAAGTAGCCAGTGTTTGTCTATTCACAGAAGCCAATAACTGGATTTCTGAGAGGTGCTGCCACTTAGAGGCCTCCTCTTGGTTTTTGAAGACCTTGAAGGCTAGGTTGATGAGATCTCATTAGGGGATCTGAGGGCCCTGGAGGATTTTTGGAGTTTTTTCTGGATATTGGATGCAGACTGAGAGATAAAATGCATGTTGATAATGAGTCTGATCTCTGTCCAGTGATAGGGTGTTATAGCAGTGGAGGGCTTCATTAAGATGGGCTAAAAATTGGGATTTTTCATCCCATTTCTGAGTTCTTTATTTTAGTTTGTCATAATTTGATGGACTTATGGGCTGCTTTTTTTAGTCCCTCTAAGAGACTTTGGACTATGTGGTTATGGAGGCGGATCCCAGGAGCATTATTTGGTAATTCCAATTGGAGTCTTCCCAGGGGACAGCCCTTGTGCCCTCCAGAAGGATTTGGTCTGTCCTCTGTAGATCTTTGACATGAACCTAGGCCTGGGTCCAGATCTGCTCCCTCTCTTCCTAAGTTAGGGTGGAGGTGAGTATGACAGGTCAGATTATATGATTGGGTTAGATATATAAATTCTTGGGACTATTGTGTGGATTCTGTGGAGAGTGAATCTAATTTCTGACTTATGTGGGACCAATCTGAGAGGGAAAAGGGACACTAATCTTGATGATAACTTCTGTTTTTGCAACCTCTCAAAGGGGGTATAGCGGTTGTGATGGTCTGCAAGTGGAAGGTGTGGCCAGATCTAGTAGGAGGTGGGGAAATTGGGTCCACCATCTTACCTTTCCTTCCTGGGTCTACCATCATTTCTTTTTTGTCCACATGTGGCAGAAGGCGGGTGGGGGGTGGGGAGGAGAAGGGGTATGGGTGGAATACTGGGGGTGGGGATGAGGTTGAGGGTGTGGGGGTTGGGTTGTGGAGGGGCAGAAGGGGAAGTGTTGTATGCTGGATCAAAGGCAGACAATGGAGAATCAGGGGGTTCATGGAGGGCTGGTTTGGCCCATGCAAGGAAAATTTGAGAGAGTTCACAGGATAAACACAAAGAAGGAATGTTTTGGAGGATGAGGAAGGCCTGGTTGTAAGGTATTTCTGACCATTTTCCCCCAATATCCAACAGTAATTGTCAAGGTCAGTAAGAACTAAAAGTTCAAAGGTGCCATTTTCAGGCCATTGTGAGCCGTTGTCTAGTTTGTACATAGGCTAAGCAGTAGTACAGAAGAAGATGAGGCATTTAGGTTTGAAGTCAGGATAGAGGTGTAGATGATTGAGATGAGTTAACAGCAGCTTAAAGGTGAAAAGGGAGGAATCCATGACTCAGTGGTCCCCATATCAGAAACTAGAGGTAGAAAATGAATGAAGTTAAAGCGAGGGTGAAAAAGGAACTTACAACGAAGAGAAGAAAGGAAGTGGTTGAGGCTGGGGCTGGGGAGTTTACCAGGCCCCCTTGTAGTGAGAAGATACCCAGAAAACGTAAGGTCTAAGAGAACAGAGGTCTTCTCAAGGATACACCAAGGATACACCTGCAAGATCCACTCTGTGGTGACTCAGATCTTAGGAATTTATGGAAACTTAAACTTTTGGGACCAGGAAACTAACTCTTGCTTTTGCTTCTGTAAAAGCCTATGGTTCTGTAAAAGCCAGAGTCAGCTTCTCCAGCTTGATTCAAACTGACCAATGAGAAAAGTACCTGTGGGCCAGAACATTTTGACTGAGGATAAAAAGGAGAAGAGTGAGCTTGTCGGGGAGTGGGGCCATTTTGAATTCTTCTGTGCCATTGCTCTGCTGCCTGAAACACAGCCTTCCTCTTTTAAACATGGTGTTTGCGTCTTTATTCTCTCTATTGGGCCTCATCTTCCTGCAACATTTCTGGTTCCCTGACCAGGAAGCAAGACCATGTGAGGACAGAAAAGGCTCATATGTGCTTGGTTGTTGCTGATACCCATGGGAGTCCCCTGATCAGCCTGGGCAACATGAACCACTCAGCATGCCAGAGATGGGTTTTGCATCCCTGTGTGGATGCCTTGACTGGGCAGGGAAAGGACATCCTTGGTGGGTCTTTGAGGAGTCAAACACCAGGAGAAACTGGCATGCAGGAACTGGCACCTGCACTGGGAGATGTCTGAGGCAAGGTAGGACCTGTTGGGACCCACCATATTTTAGTGCAAGAGGGATCTGATCAACCCCGGGGTGTTAGATCACCAGCGGGACAGGTGGGAGACAAGAAAGAGTATAGGTGTAGTGGGACCTAGGATGGACAGAGGGTGGAGTTCTGACTTCCCTTTACAGGGCTGAGGGGAGTCTTGGTTCCTAACCACAGTACCAGAATATTCCTTGTACAGCTAAGTGGAAGTTCCAGTGGGAAGCCGAGGCTGCCCAGGATAGGAAATGTGTTGGAATTGTGTGTGTGTGATGCTTCGAGAGTGAATGAGACAGGTAACAATAGGTGGGGCTCCAGCCCTTCACAGGGAAAAACGATTATGTGACTGCCCCATTCATGTCCCAGCTTTTACCCCATCTATGGCCCCATTTTTACTTCATTTGTGACCTGTTTGTGGAATGTCTGAGGGAAGGAAATGGGAAACACACAAGGGAAGCTCATCCCATTGGGAACTATGCTGAAGCATTTTAGTAAAGGTTTTACAGAAGACTATTCAGTAACTATATCTCTGGGGAGATTGAGAACTTTGTGTGAGTAGGAAGTACTCCAATGCCTTGTTGTTCAGGTGCTTGTGGCATACTTTGAGACAAAATTAGTTTTAAACCTATTATAAAAGTTCAGATGTTCAAAGATTATGGAACTACCACCTCTGTAACGTTTCTGAATTTCCTGGATTCAACTATGAGCTTATGTTCTTGATTTTGAGCCTCTGAATTCTGAGGTCTGTAAGGGTGGCTATGGTGATCACTAAAGCACATGCTCCCCATAATTAGACCAGCAGCTACAGGTCACAGTCTAGCCCACATGCCCCTTTTTCCTTGCTCCAACTTTGCTGCCTGGCTATTCTGAGAGAAATTGGATATTCCAGTTTCCTGCCTTGTCTTGAACTCTACACCTGGCAAATGAATGATAGACACAGGTCCTGTACTTTGTGGCCATATTTGATGACATGTAGCCATGTGAAACATAGGGGAACAATGAAAAGACATCAGAAATGATGCCTATATTGTGGTTTCAGAACATTTTTCCATAACTTAAAACCTTAAAGTCATGTTATATTCCAGGAAATGACTCTCATTTGTAAAATGTAATAATTTGGCTGTTCAAATTGTTTGGGAAAGTGATTCTTTGTCAAAGAATAAGAATCTTGCCTTTTAAACCTTCTAATTATCAGTTTAGCAAGTGAACAATTAACTTCATTGTAAACTGTGATCTTGTTTTTTGAAAAGTAGTTTTTTGAGATAAAGAAAAATTAGACAGAAAGGAAAATGGCATTGTGCAAGAAAGGATCTTGTGTGGTAATTTTTTTTCCTGAAATAGAATGGTTATTTAATAAAATGAAAGGCAGGGCCAACCAGAAGGTTTAGAATGTTCATAAATTGTCTGTGCAGGTTGAATAAGGCTCATGAAAGGAAATTTGTGAAGGAATTGCATGTGATCTGGTTGACTATGTATTGCCTTTAGTAACTTTTGGCTTGTAACCCTGTTTGAACAAATGTTTTAAGCCTTTGATATTTGACAAACCTTCCAAAATCAAAATTCTAAATTTGGCATTTTTGAAATATTAAGACCACTGAAAATTTGAGGAAGACATATTAGGCTTATTTGGTATCTTAAAAATGTATAGGAAATATTGTCAAATATGAAATGGTGGTTAATTTTCTGTGGATTATCTTTATATATATATATTTCTAACATTATAAAATATTGGTCTGTCTTAGTGTATATTGTCAGTAATAATTTTATTTCATCTCAGAAAGTGTTTTTGTAACTGGGTAAATCCAAAGGTTGTCAGTCCTTTAAAGAAAGTAATAGAAAAGGCTGGCATACTCTCTTAAATTCAAATTTCCAGTGACTTTGGAGATTAAATACCATCAGAACAGCAGCAAACTTCATTATAAAGCTGTCATGTCTATGAGTATTGGTAATCTAACTTCAAACAACATAAATCAGTTGCATGGAATTGAGCTGATTGATTTGTTATGGCTTTTTGTTTGAAATATTGCTGATTGTTTCCGTATTCTGTTTTCTAGACATCATGAAAATCATTGTATATCTTTTCAGCTATTTGTAGCTTTCAGCAGTGTATATACTTATGAGCAAAATTTAAAACATTTATATATTTTCTCTCTCCTTGATTTCTCCAGAATTTGAAAACCATTTGTAAGTATTCTTAATTTCTGACAATACAGTTATTTGCATGAGTTCAATAAGAATCTGTTTTATTCTATAGGACACAATGAAAGGCACTGGTTATTTTACAAAGGCTTTCACTGGAATAGCATTTTCAGAGGTGGCCAGACTGCATTAAGGAATTAAGGTTGACTTTATAAGGCCTATTAAAAAAGACTGTTGGAAAGACTGGACAGATACCTCAATAACATTTCCTCATCTATGATGAGTAAAGAACATCACTTTCTGACAGGTCTGGGAACCACAATTTACTTTGGGACCTCTAGAGAAGAGGAATTTGCCCAATGCATACAGGTATCTAATGGCACAGATGAAACCTGGGCTCATAGAAGGCTTTCAAGTCTAACTCATTTTCCTTATAAAAGGTTCTAGCAAAGCCAATTTTTTTTTTTGAGACAGAGCCTCAAGCTGTCACCCTGGGTGGAGTGCCATGGCATCACAGCTCACAGCAACCTCCAATTCTTGGGCTCAAGCGAGTCTCCTGCCTCTACCTCCCAAGTAGCTGGGACTACAGGCACCCACCACAATGCCCGGCCACTTTCTGGTTGCAGCCATCATTGTTGTTTGGCGGGCCCAGGCTGGATTCGAACCTGCCAGCTCAGGTGTACGTGGCTGGCGCCTTAGCCCATTAAGCCACAGGTGCCGAGCCTCCAGCAAAGCCAATTTTAAAAGGAAGAAAAGCCTATATAGCTAATAATTATTCTTGGTGCACTTTATGCAAAGAATCAGACCCAGTATAGTGAAAGTACAGTTTATTTTGGCAATTAAATTAGTTCTGCTACAATTTGTCCTTAGTAAAGTGAGAAATTAGAAATAGAAAAATGGGGCTGAAGTGGGTAGGGCTCCAGGCCCATATACTGAGGGTGGAGGGTTTGAACCCAGCCCCGGCCAAAATGCAACAAAAAAATAGCCAGACATTGTGGCAGGCACCTGTTGTCCCAGATAACTCTGGAGGGTGAGGCAAGAGAATTGCCTAAACCCAAGAATTGGAGGTTGCTGTGAGCTGTGATGCCACAGCACTCTACCAAGGGTAATAATGTGAGACTCTGTCTCAAAAACAAAAAATAGACATAGAAAAATGGCTCAAAAGGAAAAAAACTGCAGTCTACCTGTATTAGATTCCATTCTTGTCTGCAATGCCAGCTCATAAAATGAGAGAGACATAGCTGTTTAAGTAAACTGGCCTGTTTAGTGTATTACTGTATAGAATTTTATACAGTAGTTATATTTGCTCTGAAGCCTTAAGGCTCAACAAAGGTCACATGTTGGCCACCCTGGAAAAAATTGTGCAGCATTAAGTGCTATCTGCTGTATCTATATAGATACCTCAGGACAAAATGGAACCTGAATAAAAAATTCCTGGTAAGTGATGTGGCTGCTACATGGCCTCAAAAGTGGCCGCACAACCAACTGATGTTCAGGAATATTCACTTGAAATAACCCAGAAGTTTGTATCAGTTCTGTAGAGACTCTTAAAACTAGGTATTATCTTAAGAACTGTACTAATACTGAATTGTAAATAATACTAATGTTCTCATTGTGTGAAACTTGGCCTCAAAATCCAGAACTTGTAGATATTTGTAGATGCTTATAAATGGTTTGATTCTCTTGCCATGGATGCAAACTTGACTTCATCCCTATCAGTGAAGGAAATCCAGAAAGCCATGAACATATGCAAGGTGGTTGAGGTCATGCACAAGCCAAATGAAAGTCCTGGGCATGTCTGTGAAAGATTGTAAGAAGGGGGAAGGGCAAGATGACTGACTGGAGCCAGATTTTGATAGACGTTCCCATCCAGAGGGAAGGATGATGACCAGAAAGTACCCAATAAAGCTTAAGACTGGAAGCTGAGCTGAGAGAGAATAGTTATAACTGCATTTCACCTCTGCTGAAGCAAGCTGCGGCTCTAAGAAAGCAAATTTCAGGTACAAAACTCATCTCCCCCCCCCCAAAAAAGTGTCTTTCTTTCCCCTCCCCCAAGAGAGTTTTTTTTTTTTTTTCTCACTGTGGGTTTTCTACAGGTGAACAGTGAACTGAGGACCTCTTGTCTCATCCCATGGGAGAGAATTGCTGGAAGCAGAGACTGCTTCTCCAGAGGGACTCTGCTGTGACCCTGAGCACTCTCTTGCCAGGCATGAAAGCTGAACTAAAGTTTTCCCTGCCATTTTGGACTTCCAGTCCAACCTTCCCCCTCACCTGGATATTGGATAGATCCTTCAATAAGAAACTCAGCAAAGAAATTTTAAATTTAAACTTAATCATTCAACTATTGCATTTACCACACATCTATAGAACATTTCATCCTAACAAAACTGAATACACATATTCTCCTCAGCACATGGACATCCTCCAAAATTGATCACATCCTAGGTCACAAGTCTAAACTTAGCAAATTTAAAAGAATAGAAATTATTCCTTGCATCTTCTTGGGCCATCGTGGAATAAAATTTGAACTCAGTAACAACAGGAATCTGTACTCATAGAAAAACATGGAAACTAAATAACCTTATGCTGAATGATAGCTGGGTCAAACAGATTAAGAAGTTAATCACCAAATTTTTGGAACAAAATGATAATGAAGACATGAATTACCAGAACCTCTGTGATACTGCAAAGGCAGTCCTAAGAGGGAAATTTGTAGCCCTGCAAGCATTCCTCAAAAGAATGGAAAGAGAGGAAGTTAACAACTTAATGAGACATTTCAAGCAACTGGAAAAGAAAGAACATTCCAATCTCAAACCCACGATAAGAAAAGAAATAATTGGGAGGCAGAGGAAGATGGTGGCGGAGACGGTCCTATAGCCCATCTCTCCCAGGTCAGCAGGTGAGAGGGTGGGAGCTCTGGATCTTTCCCCGTGTGAACTATTGGAGTGGATGGGCAACTGGTAAGACACAGAGATCGGGAGGATTG
>CAUYON010088431.1:0-13881 GCA_963573935.1 Arctocebus calabarensis
GGCTGGGAAGAATCAACATTGTTAAAATGTCTATATAACCCAAAGCAATATACAATTTCAATGCAATCTCTATGAAAGTTCCATTGTCATATTTTAAAGATCTTGAAAAAATAATTCATCATTTCAAATGGAATCAGAAAAAAACATCGAATAGCCAAGACATTACTCAGAAATAAAAACAAAGCAGGAGGAGTTACACTACCAGACCTCAGGCTATACTGTAAATCGATAGTGATCAAAACAGCATGGTACTGGCACAAAAACAGAGAGGTAGATATATGGAACAGAATGGAGAACGAAGAGATGAACTCTGTTTTTTTTTTTTTTTCTTTAGATACAGAGTCTTACTTTGTCACCCTTGCACAGCTCACAGCAACCCCCCAACTCATTGACTTAGGTGATTCTCTTGACTCAGCCTCCTGAGGCACTACAGGTGCCTGCCACAACACCCAGCTATTTTGTTGTTGTTGTTGCAGTTTGGCTGGGGGAGGGCCCAGCATCTTACTCACTGAGCCACAGGTGCCACCCATTAACGACCTTCTCATCAGCCAAGACATCACATCCAAACCCTTTTTGCCATTTTTACCAACATCCATGAAAGACTGCTTTTGGATGTTTCAGGTTTTGTAATTTTCAGAAAAAGTCAAAAGAATGAAAGCGTCATTTTTCTAAAAATGTTGGAAAAAAATCAGTGTCACCTCACTGATTAGAATACTTAAGTATGAACTATGAAAAATGATAGGAAGATATTAATAGTACTGCTCATAAAAAAGGTGATGTGTATTGGAATGTATTTTGGACATTTTATTAAAACAGTTCACAAAGGTCAATCTCATTCATTTATGTATGTGTTTGTATGTGTGTGCATGTGTATTCTTAGTTGTAAATACTAGCTTTTTAAGTTTTCTATGAAGATCCGATAATTTTATCCTTCCTATGAATCCAGTTCAAATTGATAACCATCATTAATTCCTCGGGAAATACTGAATTCAATTTTGTTTATATCTTCTTTGGGATCTACTATCATGCTATGTCCAAAGGAAGTACTCTGCAAATACCATTATTAATAAATTAATAATACATATATTAAGTGATATTATTTTTCTCCAAACTTCCCCACACACTTTTATTTCCAGTTCCTGTTTCCATTTAGTGTCCAAAGTAAGAAAAGTTGAAGCAATGAATCCAAATGCTACAGTGATACCAACTGAGTATTATGTAGAATCTGAATTATAGTAAATGTTAGTGAAAAGTCTCATTTCAACTAAAAACAAGTACTGAAGAAGCCATATTAATGGTTGTTATGGAAGAATACAGACATGACAAGTCAAGAAGTCAAGAATTCTGATTTAAGGATTTATCACCTTAAGTGGAAGTAGATATTTATTCTCCTAATGCTAACATGTGCTAAAATGGAGATATCACGTTTGGTATGTTATTGCCTAATAAAGGGGCACTTAAATTTTATTTCAGAAAAGTAACTGTCTCATTGGAATTTATAATCTGGCATAGAAGATCACTTACATAAAATACCCTATATGTCTTTCATTTACTGTATAATGTAAAGTGAAATTTTCTGCCTTAATTATTTTCCTTACATAACGAGCAGTATAAGGTCAACAGTTTGCTAAGCATTTCTTTCTAATGTGAAAGTCAATTGATACCTTGGAGCCATAAATTTACTTTCTTCCATTAAAAAAAAAAATCTAAGTTAGCAACCATATTAAACAAAAAATGAGCCTTGAATATTCTGATATCATTTAGTACATCTTAGAAAGAAAATAGAAAGTAATGTGCCATCTGTCAACATTTATTTAATACTCCATATAGAACGGGTATCACATAGTTCATTTAGAATGTTCTTTAAAGTCTCATTTTAATCACTTTTAATCACACAATGTTTTGGACCAATGCTCATTTTAGATCAACATAATAATCAGTATACCCTTTTTTCACTTCCCGATGTGATCCTAGGTAGTAGAAATAAAAGTCAATGACTCTATTTGAAGTAATTTATTTTTAAATTTGTTCCTTTTTAAAACTTTTCCTTGCTTTAATGAAGTCCCAGTTATTAATTTTTGTTGTTTTTGTGATTGCCATTGCCATCTTTTTCACAAACTCTTTGCCTAGGCTGCTAGCTAGAAAAGTTTTAACAATATTTTCTTCTATAGTTACTATAGTTTCATGCCATACATTTAAATCCCAATATCATTTATCTAACAGGGATGCTTTCTCCCATGTACACTGTTGTCTGCTTCGCAAAATATCAGGAAGCTACATTTCTTACTATATTCTACTGGTCTATCCTATTTTTGTGTCAATACCATGCTGTCTTGCTTACTATAGCTTGGTAGTACAGTTTGAAGTCTGGTAATGTGATTTTTTCTTTTTGCTCAAGTTTGTTTTGGCTATTTGGACATTTTTCTGGTTCCCAATGATGTGTTGAATAATTTTTATAGATTTGTGAAATATTATGTTGGCATTTTGATGGGGATTGTGTTGAATCTGTAAATAACTTTAGGTAGCGTGGACATTTTAACAATGACGAGTCTACCGATCCCAGAGCACAACATATTTTTCCATTTGTTTGTATCAGCTGTGATTTCTTTCCTCACTGTTTTATAGTTCTCTGTGTAGAAATCTTTTAGCTCCATGATTAAAATATATATTTTATAATGCATATTTTATTTGTAGCTATTGTAAATGGTATTGAATCTTGATTTGACTCTTAGCTTGACTCTTATTGGTACAAAGTGATTTATGTACAAGAACATAATAAATAGAGTAAATAGACAACCTGAAGAATGTGAGAAAATATTTACCAGCTATGTACCTGATAAGGGTTTAAAAACCATAATCTACAAAGAACCCAACAAAATAAGCAAAAAAGAAAAAAAAAGTCAAACAAGCCCATCAAATAGTGGGCAAAAGATACAAGCAGAAGCTTTTTAAAAGAAGATATGTGAATAGCCAATAAGCATCTAAAAAATACTCCATATCACTAACCATCAGAGAAGTACATATTAAAATCACAATGAGATATTATCTCATCCCAGTTAGAATGGTTTTTATTAAAATGTCCAAAATGCTGTTATGGATGCAGAGAGAAAGAAATGCTTAAACACTGTTGGTGAGATGAGCAATTCTTACCTCTATGGAACACATTATGGAAATTACTCAAAGGATTGAGACATACTCTTTATCCAGCAATCCTATGAATGCATACTTACCCAAAGAAAGTAAGTCATCTATCAAAAAGATACCTGCACCCAAATGTTTGTTGAGTACAGTTCACAATTGCAAAGATGTGGAATGAGCCTAATTGCTCATCAATTCATGAGTACATTAACAAAAGGTAGGACATGTATACCATGGTGGAATACATAACGAAAGATGAGTTAATGTCTTTTGCAACATTATGGATGGAACTGGAGACCATTATCCTAAATGAAGTGTCTAAAGAATAGAAAAATAAACACTATCTATACTCATTATTAAACTGAAAATAACCAATGGGCACACATGTGCATGGGAAACAGGAAAGGGAGGAGAAGGAGATGGGTGAAAACCTACCTAACAGTACAACGAACACTATCTAGATGCACACTTATAATCCTGATGACAAAGGTGCTCCTTGTAACCTAAAATATTTGTACCCCCAGAATACTTCAAAGTTAAATTAAATGTAAAATCTTATAAATTATCTACTTCTAAAATAAAAGTGTGATCTCATTTTTACTTTTATAAATTTCTTTAATGTCCAGTTTAATAAAAGGTAGAATTTTCATATCTGCTTCTGCATTCAATCTGTTGTGATTTGTTGCTTTGACTGAAATATATGAAGAAATCTAGCTTCACCTTGATAAATAATCAGAAAAAGCAAGAGTATTTTAATTGCCTAATTATGAATATTTGTTTTTGATTACTTGATTACATCAATACTTGACCAATGTTATTTTAAAAATTTCAATGTGGAATCTAAGATCATATCAATACAATTTTTGAACTTCATTACACTAAAAGAAACATTTTCTTTCTTTGTTTTAAACAAAGTTTTTACAAATTTTTCATTAAATTCTCAAGATAAAACATTAAACTCAATTGTCTTTTCTTTTTTCTTTTTAAGATCTTCTTCAGGATCTACTGTACTACTAGGCCTATAGAAGTCATTCTGCAATTTGATGTAATTGAATTAATAACCACCCAGTATTCAAGGAAATTAAAACACAAATAGGGCAGTGAAATACAGAGATGTAGGCATCAAAATGAAGTCTTTCAATTACTAAATTATATTGGAAAACTCCTGGATTTAATAAAATAATTCAGTAAAATTTTAGGGAACAAAAATCAGTAGCATTTCTATATGTCAATAATAATAAACAAAAAAAAATTAAAAAGCCAATTCTGTTCAAAGTAGATATAAAAAGAATGTCTAGGAATTAATTTCACCAAGGAGGTGAAATCTCTAGAAGGAAAACTATTAAATACTAATAAAACAAATTATAGGTCACAAAAGCAAATGGAAAATCACCCCATGCTCATGATTTGAAAAACATTACTATCTTTAAAATAACCATATATCCTAAGGAAATGTACAGATGCAATGAAAGTTCTTTCAAAATATGTTGTTTTTCATAGAGTCAGAAAATGAATATGCAATGAAAGTTCTTTAAGAAATGCTATTTTTCACAGAATCAGAAAAAAAAATCCTATAATTCACGTGGAACAAAAAAAAATAAACCAAATAGCCAAACAAATAACAAGGCAGTAGGCTTCGACTTACCTGACCTCAGATTTTACTACAAGGTATTAATAACCAAAACAGCATGGTGCTGGTATAAAATTGACACATGTTTCAATGGGACAGAATAGAGAAGCCAGAAATAAAGCAAAAACCTACAGCCAACAGATGTTTGACAAAGCAGACTAAAACATATCCTAGAGAAAGATATCCTATTCAATAAATTGTGCTGGAAATATTGGACATTTACATGAGGAAGAAGAAGACTGGACCTCTCTCTCACACCATATGCAACCATTAAATCAATATGGATTAAAGATTCAGATATAAGACTTGAAATTATAAAAATTCTAGAAGGAAAACTTTTCTTCACATTGGCCTGCACAAAGAAATTTTATGACTAAGACCTCCCAAGCAAAAGTAACAAAAACCAAAATAGGCAAATGGGACTTAATTAAACTAAAAAGATTTTGCACAGCAAAAGAAATAACCAACAGCGTGAAAAGACAATCTATATAATGGTGGAAAATATTTGCAAGTGCTGCATCTGACAAAGGAGTAATAAACCAGAATATATAAGAAAATCAAACAAGTGAACAACAACCAAAAAACCTCATTAAAAAGTAGTCAAAGGATTTGATTATGTATTTTTCGGAAGAAGACATACAAATAGCTAACAAGCATATGAAGAAATGCTCAACATCATTAGTCAGTAGAAAAATCCAAATTAAACCCCCAATGAGATACCATCTTTTACAAGTCAGAATTGCTACTATTAATTTTAAAAATAATAGATGTTCATGAGCATGGAAAGAAAAAGGAATGCTTATACACTGTTAGTGGAAGTGTAAATTATTATAAGCTCTATAGATTTTTCAAGAACAACAACAAAAAAACTACCAATAGACCCCAAAATTCCACTACTAGGGATAGACCCAGAGGAAAAGAAATCAGTATATCAAAAACATACCTGAATTTGTGTGTTTATTGCAGCACTTTAAATATTATCAAATTTATGAAATCAATGTAAGTGTCCCTTAATGGATGATTGGATTAAAATGTGGTACCATGGAATATACTTATCCATAAAAAGAATTAAATCACATCTTTTGCATCATCATGGATGTTAAATAACTCAAAAAGTCAGATATGCATATTCTCACAAGTAGGAGCTAAATAACATGTACACATGGACAAAGAGTGAAATAATAGACACTGGAGACCTGGAAAAATGAGCGGATGAGAGATCAGGAGTGCGGAGAAACAGGAAAAAATACTTAATGGGTACAACATACACTGGGTAATGTTTACATGATGAGTCCAGATTTCATAGCTATGCACCTAATCTGTGTACCATAACTGCACTTGTACCCCCAAATCTATAGAAATAAAAAATAATAATAAAATAATAAATCAATTCAAACCAAGTCCAGCATGGCTGAAATTTAACAACTCTCATTAACAGAGTTGCTTTTTTCCCCCCTCATTTTTATGAAGAAGTCAGTTACCTTGCTTTGCTTTACGAAGACCTTTCTGAATTGTTGGCAGTCTTGATTTCAAATTTCAAAAGCAGATGCTCACAAGCTAAAATTCATTTCTGGTCATCAGGGAAAGTTAAAAACAAATCAAATAAAACTATCAAAAATAAAACAAAACCCATAAAGTGCCAAAGAACAATGTTTATAAGTTTTCAAATAGACGCTGAAAAACACCAATAAAGTTTGGATTCAGCTCAAATGTACCATCAACCTTAGGCAGCTCCCTCCTCCCCTACCCCTTTTAAATGGTCCATTTGTCTACTCCTCCTGGAAGATCTATAGGGAAAATTATCAGGGCAGAATGTAGATCCAATTGCACATCCTGCTACAGGAGAAACGATTCCTGTTCTCATCATTGAGATCAATAATTTGCTAACATAGTATTAGCAAGAGCAACAACTTTAGGGCAGCGCCTGTGGCTCAACGAGTAGGGTGCCGGCCCCATATACCGAAGGTGGCAGGTTCAAACCTGGCCTCCACATATACCAAAGGTGGCAGGTTCAAACCTGGCCTCCATGGAACTGCAAAACCAGAAAAATAGCTGGGTGTTGTAGCGGGCACCTGTAGTCCCAGCTACTCAGGAGGCTGAGGCAAGAGAATTGCCTAAACCCAGACGTTGGAGGTTGCTGTGTGCTGTGTGATGCCACAGCACTCTACCAAGGGCAATAAAGTGAGACTCTGTCTCTACAAAAAAAAAAAAAAAAAAAAGCAACAACTTTACCAGGTTAAAGGAGTTTTACACTGAATACTGTCAGCCTACGGGAGAGAAAAACTGAGCAAGTAAATCCTGGCAACCTTTTACTATTGAGAGAGCACATGCCAGTGAATCAATATTGTAAAGAAGCCTTATAGTTCTGCCTAAGTACATTGGTAGAGGTGCTCCTCTTAATATCTGTACTTGGGAGCTACTAAGGTTCAGGCCTGCCCTCTTAACGAAGGAATGTCCTCTTCAGACAAATGGAAGTCCTGTTTGGGGACCCAGAACGTGGTTGTATCCTATAGAAACTCTAAGAAAAAAAGCAAAGGTCTGGAATGAGAAAAATAATAGGAGACACCCCAGAGAGCATAGAAAAGGCTGCGGAGCTAGAGAATCCCACTTTATCTCTACAGATTTCAAGAACTGATCAAGAGACTTTTCTCCTAGATGATATCCTCCTCAGTCATTTAGCTGAATCTGTATTGATAGAAAGATGGACTAACAAAATCAATGTGGTTTTGGTTGTTCTATAGGACAAATAAATCATCTCTTAATAAGAAAACAAATTTTTGGAATAGTGACTTGACTTACTAGAAATTACCAAAAGGACAAGAGCTAGTGTAGGAATGGGATACCATGTGCTGACCATTGAGATACAGTGGTCTCCCCACTGGCTCCAATGATAAATTGCCATTTATGTTTTATTTGTGTTTTTATAAGTCTTCTTTCAACAAGGAAGTCTATTGTTATTCCTAAAATATTTCTGGTTTTCTACTTTTTAGGCACTCGGGGGAATTTTTCATTCTATGCTTATTGTGGTTGGACAGGCCATGAGCCATGTTCTGTTAATTAATTGTGTCTAAATTTCCTACTACACAAGAATGACTTCTAAGTCCATCTAATTTTCATAAGGTTTTATAGTGGTTTCTTCAAATAACTATTTCTTGGGGCATACTTGAATTAAACACCATGGCTAAGAAAAAGGTGGTATAAGCGGTGTCTCTTCCATAGAAGACTGCCAGGCTAAGATTAACCATGATTAAGAGAAATGTATATAGCTAAGAATGTAGAAAGTAGAAAAACTCTAAATATGTCTAGGAAGAAAAAAAAAATTGTGAGTATAGATTTTGTCACATGAAATTTGCCATACTATAGCATATAAGAAGAAAACTAACTTCCTCGAAGGGTTGTACTCCTGAAGAATTACTGGCCTGAAAAAAAAAATCACTTAAACAGCTCATGATTTAAAGCAAATCTTGGGCCACTCACTCTCAATGGAAAAAAAAAAAAAACTGTCAACCTGCTCAACCCCCAAGAAAGGTAGAATTAACAAACCCACTTCAGATATTGTGTATGTTAGTAAAGAAGAAGAAAGGGCCTTTCAAGTGAAGTCTAGGGCTTTGTAAAGACATGATGTAGGCTTTCTTTTCATGAAGCTGATTTAGGCGCTATTGACAAATCTTTCCCACTCACAGAATAGAGTTCTCTCTAGATCTTCCAAGAAGAGGGTTTTGGAGTTGCTGCAGACCAGATGTGGTCTTGAGTGTTTCCCTTCTGAATGGGAAAGTTTCTGTGGTTATCTCATCTTTGTTTCAGGAAAGTTTGTGAACTGAGTAGAAGAGTTAAATTGCCTTTTGAATGCACAGATTTCCACATCAAAAGGGCTGGGTTAAATCAAATAAAACATACAAACCCCTGATGTACTGCTAAAGTCATATTATTTAATAACTTGGATTTTCATCTTGATGTCCTAGACAACCTTTTGGGTTGTCTGCCTCGAAGAGGAAGTAAATATATTTTGCTCAAGGAGGGAATGTGATCTGCAGTTTTTATGGACAGAAGGATAAAATATGGATAAAATTAATGATGTTTATCAAATATTTGATCTTCTTTGTCATCTGATTATATGTTTGAAGGGTACTTTCTGGACAAGTGCAGTTAAGGAAGGCCATGTGACTAACCAATGAGTTTTGAGCAGCTGTGATGTTTGTTACTTCTGAGCCAAGATAATTGTTTGACAGTTCCAAGCCCTCTGGAACTCTCTTTCCCTGGGATGTATTTTGAAGTAGTGGTTGCTTGGTAGATGCTACCAAGTACTACCAAGTACTGTATCTGTTTGGTACCAGAGTGAGGAGGTATAGGGTAGATCCTACTCAAATGTCAACAGACCCATAGACAAGCAAGAATGAACACGAATTGTTAGAAGGCTTTATGATGTGAGAATTTTAGTTCCACAGCATAACGTGGGCTATTCTGACTGGTAGAGAGTCTTTGTCATAACCTTCTCTTGTCCCTCTAGCACAGCTAACTCAGTGCTGAGTTTGGAATAAGTGTTTACCATACAAAGATTTAAAAAAAAACAAATAAAAATGAATATAATAAAAATACCTTCAGAAGGAACTATGTACCTCTCTCGCAAAGATTTTTTTGCATTTCTATGTCCTGAGACTAAAAAACCTGAATAAACATACAAACCTGTGCAAGCTGTGACATTTCACTGCAGTTAAAAATAATATTTTTCTATGTTCTTATAGTAATTGTTCTGCATAATTTTTGGAAGTTTTTATAATGGTTTCTTCAAATGACTACACAAGTGGATATTCTCAACTACCAACCCAAATCATTTTTGTAATGTTCAATAGGTTATAAAGAGCATTACTAGCTGGAAATTTTCCCACACAATTCATTGCATCCTTTCAATGGCATCTCTGAAGAGTAACTTCCCGAGGCTCTCTGCTCTAATTGTAGATCTATGTTTATAAAATAGGGTCCAGACATTGGTAACTTGATATGTTTTGAAGAATTGGGGATTAATTTTTTCTCAGCTGTAGGACTGGATTTATAGATTCTTCATTACATGTATATAATTAGAGTCTACTCATGACTAAGGGACTGTGTTTGGGGATCTACCAATAGCTTTGAATCTTATGAGTTTGTGCTTTGTGGAAAAAGGAACTGTGGTTATAAAAATGTAATGGCCCTTCACATTGAAAGCCAGATTATATTTATGTAAAGCCCTTCTCATATTTGTTCTTCTAATGTGCCTACATTATGCCATCTCCCAAGAAAAGTGGTTATTTAGAGCAGCATTTTCCAAAGTAATCTACCTATATTAGTCTGCCCTACCTGCACATCTCAGGAAAATTTAGACAAACATTAACTATATTCAATAGTACATGGCTTTTCAGAGTTCATTAAAATGAAATAAAAGTATGGAAAAAATAGATATTCTCAAATTAATCTCACTGGAAATATTCAACCCTCAAGTTAATTATTACTGGAGAAAACTTACAGGGAGAATATTCTCTCCTATCAATTTCTTATTCTTTCCCTGGGAGAATAAGTTACCATGAGTAGAACTGCAAAGTGCTACAAACTGTTCCTAAAATTGACCTAAATAGGAAGGAACTGATTTTTATCATTGTACTGACAAAGAGAACGTAGTGGATTTCTTAAGTAATAATATAACCAGACTCACAGAATAGAAGGAGATTAGCGATAGAGAGGTATTTCATGTACTATTTCATCATTTTAGAGAAGACTAAATTGAGTTCCAGGTTTGCAAAGTGTTTCCAAGTTAAGAGATGATTTATTAGAATCAGTACCCAAGAACACTGACTCCCTTTTGAAATGTCACTCATCTGAAAGTTTTAACACCTGACATTCACATGTCTAAAGTAGTCACTAAATACTATATTGCATTATTATTTCACATACCAGGTCTCCCTTCAATGTGTATGCAACATGCTGCAATAATTAAAGTTAACATTATTTCTTTATACATGTAAGTTAAATCATAGCTATTTTAATGCCTTGGTTTACCAAGTGCTTTACCAGACAGATCCTAAAGCTCCAAGGTTTCCCTAAACCACCTGATAGGTGGCATAAGCATTGAATTTATTGTTCAAACTAGGCCACTATTGAGAGAAAAATGGGGCACTGTTTCTAAATTAATCAGCCCCACAGTTGTAAACCAGAACTATACTGTGCAAATTCATATATACAGTAACCAGAGTAAAAAAGCTACTTCCGAGCACGGAGTGGATAGCAGAGGGACTGTGACTTTCTCTACTCATATTTTTAATACAGAGCCACTATAAAAGAAATTTGTTTGAAAAAAGTCCATAATAAACAACAGAAGAAAGATTAAGAAACCACTTCTCAAAATGATGCATGATAATTTAGGTACCCAACATAATGATAAAATAAGCATGAATGCCTTTTTAAGTCTCAGAAACCAAGTCCCCCTTACACAATGTAGCAAAAAGAAAAATAGTGATTTCCTGGTACCCTTTCACTCACCTTAGGATTTAAATTCTACGTCTTTTTTCTTACCCCAAGACTGGTACTAACTCAGATTTATTGATTTAGTTTTATCTGGGATGGAAATTGAGAAATCAAGACAAGAAGGAAAAATTATCCTACTCTCCATTCCCTTCTTCATTGTTTAAGGTACCATCACTGAAAAGATCACAAAATTAAAGAGGGATAATGGATAAAAATGGGAAGTGGAATAAGAATAACAGAGTTTTAATCTTTAAATCTGTAAAAAGGTCTTCTGAAGAATTCCAAAAAGAAGGGATTATTTTTTTAAAACACAGTGATGTACTCAGCTTTCTTACTTGCCTCGAGGACTCTAGAGTAACCAAATATTTCTGAAGAACTTAGAAGATGACAAAAAGAGATATACTGTCAAAATTTTTCTCCCAATCTCCCAGGTAAAGATTAAGTCCATAGGTAGTTTGTTGAAGGACAAGAGATGAACCTATATAACAAATTTTATATTTTACTAACTTTTACTAAATTACAATTCTTCTTGGGGGAAGGGGCAAGTATGTTCTCTGTATTTCTACTAGCATGTCTTTCCACCTTCATACACTGTTTTTCTTACTTCAGTATCTTTTTGACAACCATATATGATGAACACTCCTTAGCAGTTTTTAACCAATGTACTCTTTAGTTACATGTATTATTCAGTGATTAGATACATGAGATTAAATTATTGTAGAATTGATTTTCTCTATTTTTACTACACATGCTTATCATTTCAGTCCCTGAGGGTCATCCAAGTGTGAGAGAAACTTAGAAGAGCATCCAATATGTTTTTATAATGTATACAAACTTAAAATGGTATTTAACATCGCTAGATCTAACATACAATATGCTTGGATTTTACCATTCTGAAAATTTCCTCAACTACTTATTCTCCCTTAAAATTCCATTGGATTATATAATCAAATGTGTTTATTCATTGCCCTGTGCTTAGTACTATCCACTTATTGAGGTATGGAAACAGGTGTCATCACTTTTCTTTAGGAGTTAAAAAATCCAGGAGTGGAGATAAAATAAATTGAAGTCACAATGTCTTGGGATATAAAAAAATTAACAAATTGTGAACCACAACTAACAATTGGCTCAGGATTTGCCAAGAGAAGGCAATCAATAGATATTGTAATAAATTGGGAAGGTTTTTATCTCTAAAGCTGAATTACTAGGTTTCTAACCAATCCTGTCTCTCTCCTTCAAACAGAACATAGACCTTACCATGTTTACTTTATTGTCAAATAAACCATAGTTTCCCATCTTCCTTACTTCTGATGATAGGAGACGAGAACATGTGATATAAATATAACCAAAAAGATAGAAATAGAAAATTTACTGGACATTGCTGGAAGTTTGTTTTTCCTGTTAAAAATTCTATTTATGTTTTATGACTGTTTTGTACTAGCTGTAGAAGATTTTATAACTCTAGAAGTAAAGCAAATTACTTAAGACAAAACTCAGACAAAAGCTAAATGCTTTAGGTGAGAGAGAATGAAATGGGAGGAGCTGCTTTCTTTCTTTTTTTTTTTTTTTTTTTTTGGTTCAGGCTGGGTTTGAACCCACCACCTCCAGCCTATGGGGCCAGCGCCCTACTCCTTTGAGCCACAGGTGCCACCCAAGGGGCTACTTTCTTTATGACCTACTCAAGTGTCTATACTAGCCTTACTCTGCCCACCTCCAGGTCTGCACTTGTGGTAATAAAATATAACTCCTCCTTGGTTAAGGCACTGTAATTGTGTTTCTGTTCCATGCAGCCAAACACAATTCATTCATAACAGGGGAGTTGAGTTAGACTTTTCCAAGTGAGAATAGAAACACATTTTACTGTATGAAATACAAGGAAAGGAAAAGACCAGACCCTTCTGAGAGGTATGTCTCTGTATGGTGGAAGAAGAAAATACGACATTAAATTTGCTCAAAGAAAACACAACCATGGCTTTTCTATTACTGTTACTCTTTTTGTAATGAATGTTTGAGTCATATTATTATTATCTATGATTTACTTCATTTTTAACAACTTGCCTCCATGGAAGAGCCCCAAAGAGAAAAAGGCTATTCATATCCTTTTCTTAGTTTTATTCATAGCTATTATGAAAGCCAAATTCCCCTTCCTCTTATTTGGTTTTTCTGCTTCTACTTTCTTTTATTAATTCTAAATGCAATGCAAAATATATTTTTCTATTGTCAAACAATAGAGAAACACAGAATTTTTTAAAAAAGGGTTTTTCTATTTTAAGTCACTAAGCTTATTTGTTAATGTAGCACAACCAGACCTGTTCTGACTAATTGACTATGTAATATGATTCAGACACTAAAAAGGGAGAGGTAGATATACAAACTAACATGGGGATATCCCCAAGGTAAATTCAGTTAAAAACATAATTAAAACGCATATAAGTACATTTTATACCTCTTCCATTTGTCTCCATTTCTTTTTTTTTTCATACTTTATACAAAGGAATTTATTAAAAATGGATTATAGACTTAAATTTAAAATGTAAAACTTTAAAATTTTTACAAGTTAACATAGAATGACATATTTTGGAATGTGAGATAGACGAAGAGTTCTTATACCTGACACC
>CAUYON010088432.1:0-24514 GCA_963573935.1 Arctocebus calabarensis
CATAACCACAATACCCTTATTATATATAAAAATAATTTCTTTCATTTTTCCAGTTTTTGGCCAGGGCTGGCTTTGAACCCGCCACCTCTGGCATATTGGGCCAGCGCCCTACTCCTTTGAGCCACAGACGCCGCCCTAAAAATAATGGTTTTTTTTTTTTTTTTTTTTTTGCAGTTTTTGGCTGGGGATGGGTTTGAACCTGCCACCTCCGGTATTTGGGACCGGCATCTTGCTTCTTGAGCCACAGGCACCTTCCAATAATTTCTTAATATCAAATATCCATGGACCTTGTTTTTCACTATCTGGAAGCTGAGAAGTGGTTGTGAAATGAATAGAAAACAGCTGAATATGTGATGTAAATTTGCTTGCCTTTTAGTATTGTAGCAGGGTTCTCTAAATAGATATTATATAATCTGTGGCAAAAGATAATTTTCTCTAAGAACTTAAGACTCTTAGTTACTAGAGTTGTTTGGATAGTTTGTATATTTAGGGTAAATTTGTTTTCAAGATACAGTAGCTAAAATGTTTTAGTTTTTTGAACTTCAGATATGAAAATGAGAACTAGAAGAGCTTTTCCTTTGCTTTATTGATGCATGAAACTGTCAAGAGAAAAGAAGCCATACTCCGTAAAATAATTTAAAGAGGTTTATTGTGAGCTAAATTTGAGGGCCATGGCTCGGAACCATGCTCAAGAAGCTTTGAGCAAGCGGACTCTGGCTGGGTTATAGTTTGATTTTACACATTTCAGAGAGACAGGATTATAGGTAAAGTCATAAATTGATACTTGGAAGGCCTACAATTGTTTGGCTTGAAAAGGTAGGACATCTCTAGGGTGGGGAGCTCTTACAGGAGTGTGTGTGGGGGTAAGGAATGCTTGAATTAAGATGGAGAGTCTGTTAAAAGGAGACAACAATCCGGACTTAAGCCAAGTGGTTTGTTATGTATATTGAGACCTGCAGGTTTGTCTTGCATAGCCTTAGGCCTGTTAATGAGTTACAATGGATTATCTCTAAGAAGGATGGGGGGCATGATGAAGCATGTCTGACCTTCTTTCTCATGGCTAGTAATTCACTTTTGTGCTATCCTCTTGGCCTAGAGGGGGGGTCCAATCAGTCAGCCATGGAGGGGGAAGGGGAAAGGAAGTGAAGCTTTAAGATTTTATTTGACACCATAGAACGTTTTCCGAACTGCCATTATGTGCAACCAATTAGACCCGGCCTCTGCCTTGTAATCTGTCTGTGGGGAGAGGATGATAGACTGAGTGATCAACGTGACATGGTAAGTACAATAATAAAGATGTATGCAAAATATATGAGCTCTCATATGATGAAACAATTAAAAGATTTAAAACTTTTTATTATGGATAATTTAAACTTTCCACATGCAAGATAGTTTAATGAACTCTTCAGCAATTCCCAACATTTGGAGCAGAGAGAAACTGCACAGAGATGTAGCGTTTGGTCTTGGTTATGAAACATAGAGTGGTAGTTTTCCAAGTATGTAGATGTATTAAGAGGAAGAAGAGGGTAGAGAGTTAGAGGTATAAAGTTAAACAGTGTTTGATGAATTGTGATTTGTTGAGTGTAGGTAGCGGACAGGGTGTGTTTACCTGTTTGGGGGCATTGCTGAACTGAACTTTTTTTTTTTTTTGAGACAGAGTCTCAAGCTGTTGCCCTGGATATAGAGTGGTGTGGCATCACTACTCACAGCAACCTCAAACTCTTGGGCTTCAGTGATCTTCTGGTCTCAGCCTCCCAAGTAGCTGGGACTACAGGCGCCTGCCACAATGCCTGGCTATTTTTTGGTTGTAGTTGTCACTGTTGTTTGGCGGGCCCGGGCTGGATTTGAACCCACCAGCTCTGAGCCTGAATTTACTTTTTTTTTTTTGCAGTTTTTGGCCGGAGGCCAGGTTTGAATCAGCCACCTCTGGTATATGTATATGGGCCCAGCACCTCTACTCCTTTGAGCCACAGGCGCTGCCCTGAACTTAAATCTTTTTTTTTTTTTGTAGAGACAGAGTCTCACTTTATCACCCTCCATAGAGGACCATGGCCTCACACAGCTCACAGCAACGTCCAACTCCTGGGGTTAGGCGATTCTCTTGCCTCAGCCTCCCAAGTAGCTGGGACTACAAGCGCCCGCCACAACGCCCGGCTAATTTTTCTGTTTTGCAGTTTGGCCGAGGCAGAGTTTGAACCCTCCACCTTCGGCATATGGGGCTGACGCCCTACTCGATGAGCCACAGGCGCCGCCCTTAAATGTTTTTAATCAGTGAAAGTGACATGATCTGAAATAGGTTTTATGGTACTATTACTGGCTATTATGAGAAGGATATGGTTGAGGGGAAAGGAACCTAGCTGTGAAGTCCTGATTGGGTAGATGGCAATGCATGGATTTTAGGGTAGAATTTTGCTGCTGCCACTTATTAGATGTGTGATCTTTGGAGGAAATGTCTTAGAGGCTTAGCTTTCTAATCTGTAAAGTAGAAGTGGTAATAGATTTCCTGCAGTCTATTTCAGTTTATGGTAGGGAAAAAAATATATGAGTATGTAAAGTGCCTGGCTTGGGCTTGGAAAGTGCTCAGTACAAGAGAATCTTGGATAATGATAATAATTTGAAAGTTTAAGACTGAGATTTTGGGAGGAGGGGGGAAAATGGAGGTATATATTTGAGAGCTCTTGAAAAGACCTTTTCCTGGCTTTCATGCCATCCTCACTACTTTGGCTTTCTGTATCTCTGAACCATCTCAGTCTCTTTGAAGGAGGCTCTGTTCTAGGTCTTCTTTACCTACTCTGCTCCCAACTTGTACGGGTACTTGACAGCCTACTTGACTACCTTGTTTTTGGGTATCTTGAAGGCACTTCAGACTGAATATATGCAAGCTGAATTTATCATTGTTTTAATGTTCCTTAGTTTAGCAAATGGCACTTAACCACTACCCTTGCCAGAAATCCCAGAATAGTTCTTGATGCCTCTTTTTCTTATTAAGGCCTAATCACCAGATCTCATTATTTCTACATTTGTTTTATTTTACTTTTTTTAGACAGTTTCACTTTGTCACCCTCAGTAGAGTGTCATGGCGTCAAAGTTTACAGCAACCTCAAACTCTTGGGCACAAGTGATCCTCTTGCCTCAGCCTCCCAAGTAGCTGGGACTTTAGGCACCTGCCACAATGCCTGCCTGTTTTTGGAGATGAGGTCTTGTTCTAGCTCAGGCTGGTCTCAACCTCCTGAACTCAGGCAATCCACTCGCCTTAGCCTCCCAGAGTGCTAGGATTACAGATGTGAGCCTCTTCGCCTGGCCCTATTTCTACATTCTAATCTTAGATTTTCTCGTCCCTGCTGCCACCATCCTAATAGTAACCATAATACTACTGTCTTTGACTTTTGAAATAACTTTCATGCAGTTTTTTGAATATAGATATACTTGCTATTTAATAGTAAATTGAAAAGTTATAGAAAGCATGTTACAGTGAAATTAAGTAAAATCTCCCTCTTAAACCATCTCTTATATAGTTCCTTTTCTCAACAGTAGCCAATGATAAAGGGTTGTTAGTAATTTTTCATATTTTAACACAGGTACAAGCATATTCTGTTGTATTTTTTTACACAAATGAGATCATACTATATAAAGATTGTTAAAATGCTTTGTTAATTTTACTGCTTACTATATGAAAATGTTAGTTTTTACATTGAGTTGTTTTGGATTTGAGAGTGTCTGTTATTCAAATAGTGAGATGTCGGTGAGGGGTTTGATTTGGGTGATTTTTAAGTTATTTTGATTTTGAGGTTTTATTACTCCCTATACATGGTATTTTATGTAGAGTGTTCCACATGTAAAGTCTTAATTGAAAGTG
The DNA here is from genome assembly GCA_963573935.1 of Arctocebus calabarensis. Taxonomy (NCBI): domain Eukaryota; kingdom Metazoa; phylum Chordata; class Mammalia; order Primates; family Lorisidae; genus Arctocebus; species Arctocebus calabarensis. The sequence continues at coordinate 3,857 of CAUYON010088432.1, forward strand.
TGTTTATGTGTTTTTCTAACATAGCAGTTGCCCAGTTTTATATACTGTGAACTTTTAATGGGAATAATTGGTGAATTTGTCATCATATTTTGATTTTATTGGTTTGACTGGACTCCATGAATACTAATTTAATTAATTCGCATCCTACTCAATATCTTATATTTGCAGAAGTCATTCGTTTTCATGATTTATTCTTGGTTTTCGTTATAGAAAAGGAGAATAGGTAAATTTGCATTCTTGATTAGTTGAAAAAAGACATAGCCTTTAGTTTGTTGTTTCATAACAGAATACCTTTATTTTCTTTCTTTCTTTTTTGTTTTTTGAACCAGAGTCTCACATTGTCACCCTCCAGAGTGCTGTAGTGTCATAGATAGCTCACAGCAACCTCAAACTCCTGGCTCTAGCGATTCTCTTGCTTCAGTCTCCCAAGTAGCTGGGACTATAGGCACCCGCCACAATACCTTGCTATTTTTAGAGCTGAAGTCTCTGTCTGGCTCACGCCGGTCTTGAACCTTTGAGCTCAGGCCATTCACCCGCCTCCCAGAGTGCTAGGATTATTGGATTGAGCCACCTCTCATACCTTTATTTTCATCACACTGGTGATAAGACTGGAACAATGGTACTTTTTTGGTGTCATTAACCCTTTGAGGGTCAGTGTAGCTGCATACATTTATATATGATTTCATAGAGAATAGGGATCTTCCTTGAACCCCAACCATGAACTCCAGTATTTTCAGTTAGAATAGTTTACTGATTCTTGAGTTAGAGATGTTAATGATGGGAATATGTTGGGAAGATAGAAAAGCTTTTGAACCACTGGATTGGTTAGGCTAAGATGGGATGGATTTTTTACCATATAGTTTTGTAGTGTTCTATGGCCACTTTAGATATTCTCTCAAAATCTCTGGTAATCATAATCATAAGCATGCTCTAGGGCAGCAGTTCTCAAGCTGTGGGTCGCGACCCCTTTAGGGGTCGAACAACCCTTTCACAGGGGTCACCAAAATGCATTCTGCATATCAGATTACTTATATTACGATTCATAACAGTAGCAAAATTACCGTTATGAAGTAGCAATGAAAATAATTTTATGGTTGGGGGTCACCACATGAGGAACTGTATTAAAGGGTTGAGGCATTAGGAAGATTGAGAACCATTGTTCTAGGGGAAGAGGTGGTCTGATGTCCAGAGAACCTGTTGCTTTAACTAGACAAATACCTATAAGCACCTACTCTGTTACCATAATTAATAGGCTTTGGCATTGTTTCCTCTGGCTGGATACTCAACATGCTGGTTTAGGGTTTACTGTCTACTTTCATCAAATCACTTAATTCTATGGTTTGTTACTTTCACTATCTCTTAAAATGAAGGGCTGAGAAATAGGAATTTCCAAAGTGAGTATATAGTACCAAAATTGTAGCTACTGTTCATTTGAATATTTAGGTTTGACTCAATTCTTTGATTTTGACCTGGAAAAAGGGCACACTTAGACTTTGTTCTAGACTGTAATTTTCTTTGATTCCAGCCTCAAGCCTTTAAGACCAGAAACTGAATGAATGCACATTATGGAACTGTAAGTTTTTCTTAATCTAGTATGAGTAGCTTTTCATTTAGTCTTAGACTGGTTTGAAAGTTTATCTTATTTATTAATGGCTAGTGTTTTGACTCCTCCAAACTGCTTCTTTCTTATAGCTGGGGTTGTTATTTATTTATTTTTTTTTGAGATAGAGTCTCACTATGTCGCCTTCAGTATCGTGCCATGGTGTTACAGCTCACAGCAACCTCCAACTCTTGGGCTTAAGCAGTTCTCTTGCCTCAGCCTCCCAAGTAGCTGGGACTACAAGCACCTGCCACAATGCCCGGCTATTTTTTGTTGCTGTTGTTTAGCTGGCCTGGGCCGGGTTCTAATCCACCTCCTTCGGTGTGTGTGGCTGGAGCCATAACCTCTGTGCTACGGACGCTGAAACCCTGTGCTATGAGTGCTGAGCCGGGGGTTGTTATTTCTTAGGTCAGATCTGATGTTACTTAATTGTGGGCATAATCATTGTATATTAATATACTGCTTGCTGAGGAACTGAAGTGATGACAGGGCTAAATGAATTCTCAGGTGTGAATTGGTAAGAAATGTAACACTGAGTAAAATATATATTATTAGGTACTGGAAATCTGGGTGTTACAAAGATAGGTAAGGCCCCTTAGTTTCCCTGAGAGTGGCAAGAATCACTTGGCATTATTTTCAGGGCACTTTGATCAATTTGAAAGTAAGCTTTTATTGTTGGATTTTTGCTGTGTGTGTATGATTATATTTTCGTTATGTCTGTCAGTTAAAAAGGTAGATTTGGAGTTTGTAAGTTAGATTCAGAATTTTTTTTTTTTGGACACTGTCACATTTGGTAGAGTGCTGTGGTATCAGAGCTCACAGCAATCTCAAACTCTTGTTGGAGTCAAGCCATCTTCTTGCCTCAGCCTCCCAAGTAGCTGGACTACAGGTGCCTGCCAGAACGTTCAGCTGGTTTTAGAGATGGGGACTCACTCTGTCTCATTCTGGTCTCAAACTCCTGAGCTCAATCAATCCACCTGCCTGAGCCTCCCAGAGTGCTAAGATTACAGGTATGAGCCACAGTGCCTGGCTTCAGAATATAATTCCTATGGAGTTATAGTCTCTTAACTCTTACAACTGTAAAGGAAAAAACTTTTTTATAAAACCCAGCTTTTCAAAGATGGCAAATGGATAGATAAAATGAAGTGAATCTTCTGTTATTGAGGTTACTTAAGTTTGTGTATTGAAATATTTGGCTAGGATGTTATAGACAGCATTCACACATCCAGTGGTTAACTTTTAATAAAGATTGTACACATAAGTAGCCATAATTCTATGAAAAAAGGTAACTGGGTCCTGAATGTCTGAAGGAAAGTTTGGAGTCTTTACTAATCTGATACACAATTTTTTTTTTTTTTTGGCAGGTAAAAGCAAAGACTTTATTAGTAGGTTGGAACAGAGGTGAGGGTGTGCAACAAACCAAAAACGCCATTCCTGAAGTCACAGGACTAAGACGCCAGTTTCCTGGAGATAGCAAATAACTTAATTCAAGCTCATGTCCTCTTCCTTGTCTTTCTTGTCCTTTGCATTGCCCTCTTTCTGCTCAGACTTGGCGCTGTTCTCTGATACATATTTTTTGGCATTCGCTTTGTCTCTTTTGTCTTGGTTGTTCTTAACTTATAGAAATGGATATTACATGACAGATTGTATTTTATGAATACATTTCTGTAAATGGAAATAATTTTCTATTGACTTATTTTTTTAAATTTGATGTTTTAATTTTTAAATTCATTATTATTATTATTATTTTGCAGTTTTTGGCTGGGGCTGGATTTGAACCCACCACCTCCAGTATATGGGACCAGTGCCCTACTCCTTTGAGCCACAGGTGCCGTCCTATATTTTTATTTTTTAAGTAAATTTATTTCAGGTTAATGTGGGGACACAAGCAACCAGGTAAAACTATTTGATTTAGTTAGGTAGAGTTTGTCTTGTGGTTGTGTCCCACACATAAAAGGTGTGCCAACCCCCACCCCTATTCAGTGAGCGAATCCTTGACTCCCCTCTCCCTCTTCATCCTGCCCGACAACTTGAATTGAAATGAGTTTTTCCTCCTATTTGGGCATGCATTTGATCATCCGCTGGCTTCATATTAGTATTGAGTACATTGGATATTTGCTTTTCTATTCTTGTTATTTACTAAGAAGAATGTGTTTCAACTCCATCCAGGATATTACAAAAGATATGAAGTCACTATCTTTTTTAATGGCTGAATAGTATTCCATGCTGTACATGTACTACAATTTGTTAATCCATTCCTGAGTTGGTGGGCATTTAGGTTGTTTCCATGTCCTCACAATTGTAAATTGAGCTGTAATAAACAATCTAGTGCTAATGTCCTTATGGTAAAATGATTTTTTTTTCTTCTGGGGTAGATGCCTGGTTAATAGGATTGCGGGGTCAAATGGGAGATCTAATTTGAGATCTTTGTGGATTCTCCATATTTCTTTCCAAAGAGACTGTATGAGTTTGTAGTCCCCTAAATTTGACTTTTTATTTTCAGATAGTTGTAGATTCACATACAGTTGTAAGAAATAATGGATATAGTATACCCTTTACCCAGTTCCCTCCAATGGTAGCATCTTGCAAAACTCCGTACCTATACAATCTCAAATTGATATAGTCAAAGTACAGGACAGTTCCCTCATCAAAAGTATCTCTCTTGTTACCGTTTTTTTTTTTTCCAGTTGCTATTAGCTTTTTATTTTATTTTGGGGGGGATTTTTTTTTTTTTATTGTTGGAGAGTCATTGAAGGTACAAGAAACCAGGTTACACTGATTGCATTTGTTAGGTTACTTCCTACTTAAAATCGTGTTTTTCCTCCAAAAGGTGGGGCACACACCAAGACCCCACACTCCTCGCTACCTCTCTCTCTCTGCTCTTCCTTTCCCTATCCTGCCCTCATTCTTTCTCTCTCTGCTTTCCCCTTCCTCCACCCCCACCATGTTATTAATTGTTCTCATATCAAAATTGTGTACATGGGATTCATCCTTCTCCATTCTTCTGATGCTTTACTAAAAATAATGTGTTCCACTTCCATCCAGGCTAATACAAAGGCTCTAAAGTCTCCTTTTTTTTTTTTTTTAAATGACTGAATAGTATTCCATACTGTACATATACCACAGTTTTTTAATCCATTCCTGGGTTGGTGGGCATTTAGGCTGTTTCCACATTTTGGTGATTGTAAATTGAGCTGCAATAAACAGTTTAGTGCAAGTGTCCTTATGATAAAAGGATTTTTTTCCTGCTGGGTAGATGCCCAGTAATGGGATTGCAAGATCAAATGGGAGGTCTAGCTTGAGTTCTTTGAGAATTTTGCATACTTCCTTCCAAAAAGGTTGTATTAGTTTGCAGTCCCACCAGCAGTGTAAAAAATGTTCCCTTCTTTCCACATCCATGCCGGCATCTGCAGTTTTGAGATTCTGTGATGTGGGCCATTCTCACTGGGGTTAGATGGTATCTCAGGGTGGTTTTGCATTTGCATCTGCGTTTCTCTAATAATTAGGGATGATGAGCATTTTTTCATGTTTGTTAGCCATTCGTCCGTCTTTAGAGAAGGTTCTATTCATGTCTCTTGCCCATTGATTGATATATGGGATTGTTGGCTTTTTTCATGTGGATTAATTTGAGTACTCTGTAGATCCTAGTTATCAAGCTTTTGTCTGATACAAAATATGCAAATATCCTTTCCTATTGTGTAGGTTATCTGTTTGCTTTGGTTGTTGTCTCCTTAGCTTCTGAGTTTAATTAAGTCCCATTTGTTTATTTTTGTTGTTGTTGCAATTGCCATGGCAGTCTTCTTCATGAAGTCTTTCCCCAGGCTGATATCTTCCAGTGCTTTTCCTATGCTTTCTTTCAGGATTTTTATTGTTTCATGCCTTAAATTTGAGTCCTTTATCCATCTTGAATCAATTTTTGTGAGTGGAGAAAAGTGAGGGTCCAGTTTCAATCTTTTACAGTTGGATATCCACTTCTCCCAGCACCATTTATTGAATAGGGAGTCTTTCCCCCGAGGTATGTTCTTGATTGGTTTATCGAAGATTAGGTGGTTGTAAGATGTTAGTTTCATCTCCTGGTTTTCTATTTGATTCCAAATGTCTTTGTCTCTCTTTTTGTGCCAGTACCATGCTGTGTTGACCACTATGGCTTTGTAGTACTGCCTAAAATAAAATCTGGTATGGTGAAGCCTCCAGCTTTGTTTTTATTACTAAGAACTGCCTTAGCTACGCGGGGTTCCATATAAAATGCAGAATCATTTTTTCCAAATCTTGAAAGTATGATGTTGGTATCTTAATAGGGATGGCATTAAATAGGTAGATTGCTTTGGGAAGTATAGACATTTTAACAATGTTGATTCTTCCCAGCCATAAGCATGGTATGTTCTTCCATTTGTTAATATCTTCTGCTGTTTCCTTTCTTAGGATTTCATAATTTTCTTTATAGAGGTCCTTCACCTCCTTTGTTAGGTATATACCTAAGTATTTCATTTTCTTTGAAGCTATGGTGAAGGGAGTTGTATCCTTATTTAGCCCCTCATCTTGTCTGTTATTGCTGTATACAAAGGCTACTGATTTGTGGACACTGATTTTATATCCTGAGACATTACTGTATTTTCTGATGACGTCCAGGAGTCTTGTGGTTGAGTCTTTGGGGTTCTCTAAGTGTAAGATCATATCGTTAGCAAAGAGGGAGAGTTCGACCTCCTCTGCTCCCATTTGGATGCCCTTTATTTCCTTGTCTTGCCTAATTGAATTGGCTAGCACTTCCAGCACTGTGTTGAATAGTAATGATGACAGAGGACAACCTTGTCTGGTTCTAGTTCTAAGAGGAAAAGTTTTCAGTTTTACTCCATTCTGTAAAATATTAGCTGTGGGTTTATCATAGATAGCTTCAATCAGTTTCAGAAATGTGCCACGTATGCCTATACTATTCTTCAGTGTTCTAATTAGAAAAGGATGCTGGATTTTATTGAATGCTTTTTCTGCATGTATTGAGAGGATCATATGATCTTTGTTTTTGCTTCTGTTAATATGGTGAATAACGTTTATGGACTTGCGTATGTTAAACTAGCCTTGCATCCCTGGGATGAAACCTACTTGATCATGATGTATGACTTTTTTAATGGTAAGCTGTAATCTGTTGGCTAGGATTTTGTTGAGAATTTTTACATCTATATTCATGAGTGAAATTGGTCTGAAATTCTCCTTCTTAGTTGGGTCTTTTCCTGGTTTTGGTATCAGGGTGATGTTTGCTTCATAGAAAGTGTTGGGGAAGATCCTTCCTCCACAAGTTTTTGGAATAATTTCTGCAGTATGGGAATAAGCTTTTCCTTGAAGGTTTGATAGAATTCTGGAGTGAAGCCATCAGGACCAGGGCATTTTTTGGTTGGAAGATTTTTTATTGTTTCTGTAATCTCAGTGCTTGAAATTGAGCTTTTCAGGAGCTCTATTTCTTCCTGGCTCAGTCTAGGGAGAGGGTGTGATTCCAAATATCGATCCATTTCCTTCACATTGTCAAATTTCTGGGCATAGAGTTTCTGGTAGTATTCAGAGATGATCTCTTGTATCTCTGTGGCATCAGTTGTAATTTCCTCTTTATCATTTCTGATTGAGGTTACTGGAGATTTTACTTTTCTATTTCTAGTTACTCTGGCCAAAGGTTTATCTATTTAATTTATTTTTTCAAAAAAAAAAAAACCTCATTGTTTCATTAATTTTCTGAATGATTCCTTTGTTTTCAACTTTATTGATCTCTGATTTAATTTTGGATATTTCTTTTCTTCTGCTGGGTTTAGCCTTAGCTTGTTCTTCTTTTTCCAATTCCATCAGATGGCTTGTGAGTTTGTTGATGGGCTCTCTTTCTGTTTTTCGAATGTAGGCATCTAAAGTGATAAATATTCCACTTAGAACTGCTTGTGCAGTATTCCACAGGTTTTGATAGCTTGTGTCTTTGTTGTTATGCTCAAGGAAGTTAATGATTTCCTGTTTTATTTCTTCCTGCACCTAACCGTCATTCAACAGAAGGTGGTTTAATTTCCATGCCTTTGTGTAGGGTTGAACGTTTTTGTTAGAGTTGAGTTCCACCTTTAGTGCCTTGTGTTCTGAGAAGATACAAGATAAAATTTACATTCTTTTGATTCTTTTGAGATTTGTTTTGTGTCCTAGAGATATGATCAATTTTGGAGAATGTTCCATGGGCCAATGAGAAGAATTATATATTCTTTATTTGTGGGATGGAGTGTTCCATATGCACAAGCACGGTCATTCTAGGGTCTCATGTAAGTCCCTTATATCCTTGTTTAATTTCTGTTTAGAGGATCTGTCCAACTCTGTAAGAGGAGTGTTAAAGTTCCCTGTTATTATGCTATTATAGGATATCATATTGCTCAGACTGAGTAAGGTCCTTTTCAAGAATGTAGGCGCATTTAAATGGGTACATAGATATTTAGAATTGAAACGTCTTCTTGTTGTAATTTCCCCTTGACCAATATAAAGTGACCATCTTTGTTGTTTTTGAGTTTGGTTGCTTTAAATCCACATGTATCTGAAAATAAGATCGCAACTCCTCTTTTCTTTTGAATTCCATTTGGCTGAAAAATTGTCTTCCAACCCTTAATTCGGAGTTTTAATTTGTGTTTTGAAGCAAGGTGTGTTTCCTGCAGACGGCAAATGGATGGCTTGTGTTTTTTTAATCCAGTCAGCCCATCTATACCTTTTCAGTGGGGGAATTCAAGCCATTAACATTTTAGTGTTCTATTCATCTTATTTTGTGAGAGTCCATTGCTTAGTTTTATCTTTTGCATCAGTGTGCAAGTTAAGTTCTGTCCTTTATTTTCTGAGTTCTTATTTTGTTGTTGATCCATTGTGATGGTCAGTGTGTAGAAGAGTTTGAAGTATTTCCTGTAGAGTTGGTCTTGTTGTGGAGAATTTCCTCAATGTTTGGATATCAGTAAATGCTTTGATTTCTCCATCAATTTTAAAGCTTAGCTTTGCAGGATGTAGAATTCTGGGCTGGAGATTGTTCTGTTTAAGTAGATTAAAGGTAGATGACCATTTTCTTCTTGCTTAGAAAGTTTCATTAGAGAAGTCTGCAGTCACCCTGATAGATTTGCCTCTGTAGGTCAACTGGTGCTTACTCCTGGCAGCTTGAAGAATCTTTTCTTTTGTCTTGACTTTGGACAGGTTCATCACAATGTGTATTAGGGAAGCTCGGTTAGAGATGAGGTGACCTGGGGTCCAGTTCGATGTCCCTCTGAAAGGAGAGTATCAGAATCTTTGGTGATATTTGGGAAATTTTCATTTATAATATTCTGTAGTATGGCTTCCATTCCCCTGGGGCATTCTTCTTCCCCTTCTGGGATACCTATAACTTGAATGTTTGAACGCTTCATAGAGTCCCATAATTCTGTCAGTGATCATTCTGCTTTCTCTCTCTTCTTTTCTGCCTCTTTAATTGTCTGAGTTATCTCAAGAGCTTTGTCCTCTACCTTTTAGATTCTTTCTTCTGCATGGTTTAATCTGTTGTTGATACTTTCTACTGCATCTTTAAGTTCCCTAATTGACTGCTTCAGTTCCTTCAGCACTGCTATATCCTTTTTATATTCTTCGTAGTGTTCATCTCTTAATTGATTTCTGTTTTTGGATTTCCTTTTGGTTATTTTCCACTTTATCAGCAGTTTCCTTCATTGTTTCCTTCATTTCCTTGATTGTTTTCATCATCTGTATTCTAAATTCCCTTTCTGTCATTTCTAAATTTCCTTATAAGTGGAATCCTTTGCAGTAGCTACCTCACAGTCCCTTTGGTGGGGGGGGGGTTGCTCTGGATTGGTTTTTCATGATGCCAGGAGTTTTCTGCTGATTCTTCCTCATGGGTGATTTCTTTTATCTGTTTCCTTGCCCTTATTTTCCTTTCACTTCCTCCTGCTCTTTAAGTTGCTGTGCCTCTGGACTAGGGTTTCGATGAGTCTTTTGGTACAGGACCAGAAGGATGAGAAGATTGAAGAGCAAGAAGGGAAAAAAGAAAGAAACAAACAAACAAAAAGAAAAGAAAAAGGAGAAAGGAGAGGGAGTGGGTAGAAACAATTATTGACAAAAAGAAGAGAGGCACAGAAAGAAGGGTATAGGAGCAATCTAGATGTATAGTAGGGTAGTTTTACCCAACCTTAAGAACCCCCAAACTCTGGGGGTGCTGGGTTGGGTGGTTAGGTCAGCAGCTCTTTGTTAGCCTGTTTGGACACAGTACCCCACCTCCACCAAGTAGAGAGGAAAGACAAAAATGCAATAAATCAAACTAAAACAAGCAAACTGAAAACTTTATGGGATAAAATTGGGGAAAAAAACCAAATAATAGGGGTAGAAACACTAGCAAAAATGAAGTTCTAATTGTTGTAAAAGGCAACAATGGAAAATTATATTTAAACTAGAAAAATGAAGAAATAAAAGAAAGAAAAAAAAAGAAAAGACAAATCTTTAAGGAAAATGTTGAAATTAAAACAAAACAAAACAAAAAACAAAGCAGTACATGTGTCTTGCTGAATATTGTCTGGGCAACAGGTGATCTTCTGGGGTATGATATGTTAATCACAATGCTGATACGGCTGTACGAAATGGAGACTGGAGGCCTCTAATGATTTCTCAAACCCCACAGGTTGAAGAGCCTAAATCCTCCTCAGCCTGCTTAGAAGTCACTTTAAATTGCTAACTTGGGCTAAGCAGAAGCTTTCCCAGGAAAGCGCTTGTCGCTGGGATCACTTCTTAAGTGGGTTTCCACTTACCCAGTGTGCCAAAACCGGTCTCACCCTATGCCCCTGAAGTCTAAGGCTGCAAGGCGTCTTAGTCCCTGCCTTTAAGCTGCTGGGTCACTAGATTACTCGCTCCCTCCAGATGCTTGTTCTGTGACCCTGAGGGTGGAGCTTGGTGGGGCAGTTTTCCCACAAGGGCTCCACACAGCCCACAACCAAACACTGGTAGCTCCGTCTGGCTCAGTGACTCAGTCTGGAGCCCTAGACAACATTCAAAGACCTCCGTCCTCTTGCCCAAGTTCTCCCAAGGTAGTTCAGCTGAGTGCCAAGTCCAAAAATCCTCAAACAGCTAACAGGTAAGGCCTTTCCCGTTTGCAATCTCACTGCTGCTGAACCTACAGATGCCGGCAGGATTGGACCAAGAGAATACATGCAACCACTTGCCAGTTCTGCACTGCTTTTGCCTTCCTCAGGGGGGTCCAGAAGTCTCACGCTGTCTCCCTGTTTCCCCAAAGGGATGTTTCTGGGTAGATCCCTCCAACCAGAGATGCCTGAAGTCTTGTCTCCGCAGTCTCACTGTGCCCATTTGTAAGGAAGCTGTTACTCGGCCGCCATCTTGCTCCGGAATCCCCTGTCTTGTTGCCTTTTTATAGCCATATCTACCCCCTTTTCACCTGTTCCTGTCCCCTGGAAACAACTAATCAATTTACCTATTAATTCTTTTCTGTAATTTCGTCATTTCAAAAATGATACATACATGGCATCATATGGTATATTGGAATTCCCTTTTTTTACTAAGCAGATTTCCCTGGAAAGTCATCTAAGTTGTAGTGTCTATCAATGGTTTGTTACTTTTTATTGCTGAGTATGATTCCATGGTATTGATGCACAGTAGTTTCTACAGCCATTTACCATTGGAAGGACATCTGAGTTATTTTCATTCTTTGACTGTTGTGATTAAAGCTACTATAAACATTTGTGTACTAGTTTTGTGTGAACATAACTTTTTTCTGGGATAAATGCCCAAGAGTTCAATTTTTGGTAGTTGCAGATTCAGTTTTATAAAAACTGCCAAACTGTTTTCCAGAGCTGCCCTACTGTTTTAGGTTCCCACCAGCACTGTATGAGTGTTCCAGTTTTGATGCATCCTTGCCAGCATTTGTTGTTACTGCTAATATTTATTTTTGACGTTCTGATAGGTGTGTAGTGATAGGTCATTGTGGTTTTAAGTTGCATTTCCCTGATAGGTAGTGATGTTGAACGTCTTTCAGGTTCTTATTTCTATCTGTATGTCCTCTTTGGTGAAATGTCTATGTCTTTTGTACATTTTCTGGTTGGATTGTTTGGTTGTGTGTGTGTGTGTGTGTGTGTATTTTTTTAACTGTTGAGTTTTGAGAATTTATTACATAGTTTAGGGTTTAGTCCTTGTGGGATATGTGGTTGGAAATATTTTCTCCTGGCTTGTAGCTTTTCATTCTTTTAACAAAGTCTTCTGCAGAGCAAGTTTTTAATTTGTTGAGGTCCAATTTATCAATTTTTATTTTATGGAAATTGTGTTAGTGTGAAGTATAAAAACAGATTTGCCTGAGTCTATGTTTTTTACTTAAAGTTTTACAGTTTCACATTTTTACATTTGTGTTTTGTTTTAGGTTTATTGAGTTGAGCTTTATTTTTGCCCTATGGCGTTCGGTTGCTGCATCTTTTTTGTTCAAAAGGCTATCCTTTTCCCATTGAATTGCTTTTGAATAGTTGCCAAAAATTAGTTAAGCATATTTGTAGGAGTTTATTTCTGGATTCTCTCTTCTGTTTCATTTGTCTTTCTGTTCTTTCACTAGTATTACACTGTCTTGATGACTATAGCTTTAAAGTAGGCCTCAATACCAGGTGTAATGATTCTTACCACTTTATTCTTTGTGAAGACTGCTTTAGCTATTTTTAGGCCTCTGCCTTTCCATATGAATTCTTTTTTTTTTTTTTTTGTGGTTTTTGGCTGGGGCTGGGTTTGAACCCTTCACCACTGGCATATAGGGCTGGAGCCCTACTCCTTTGAGCCACAGGCGCCACCCTCTTTTCTTTCATTTTTGAGACAGAGTCTCACTATGTTGCCCTCTGTAGAGTGCTATGGCATCACAGCACATAGCAACCTCAAACTCTTGGGCTTAAGTGATTCTCTTGCCTCCCTTTACCAACTAGCTGGCACTACAGGTGCTCCCACAATGTGCAGCTATTTTTGTTGTTGTTGTTGTTGTTGCAGTTGTCATTGTTGTCTAGCAGGCCTGGGATGAGTTTGAACCCACTCACCTCATTTGAACCCTCTTGCCCCGTTGTATGTGGCCAGTGCCTTAACAACTGAGCTATAGGTGCCGAGCCCCATATAAATTTTAGAATACGCTTGTCTGTGTCTCCAAAAAACCTTGCTGGGATTTTGATAGAAATTAAATTCATAGATCACTTTGGGAATAATTGATATATTAAAAAAATTTTGTTTTTAATCTAACATTTCACCATCTCAGAGTTAATTTTAAAATTTTTTTATTGAGCCTTTTAATTCACAGACATGATGTCTCTTTGTTTATTTAGGTCTTTTTGTTTCATTCCATGAGTATTTCTTAAGTTTATATCTAGGTATTGTCTTTAGACTGGTTATAAGTTTTGATGCATTTTTATTTAGATTTCCAGATGTTCATTGTTAGCATGTAGTTGTTTGTGTGTTGATCTTGTATCCTGTGACCTTGGTGAACTCATTTATGGGAGAAGGTATTTTTAACCCCCTCCAGATTCCTTGTGGGATTTTCTAGGTAGACAGTCATGTCACTTGCAAGTAGGGGACTTTTTTTTTGAGGCAGAGTCTTACTATGTCGCCCTTGGTAGAGTGCTGTGGAGTCACAGCTCACAGCATCTTCAAACTCCTGGGCTTAAACGATTCTCTTGCCTCAGCCTCCCAAGTAGCTGGAACTACAGGTGTCCACCACAACAGTTGGCTATTTTTGGTTGCAGTTGTTGTTTAGCAGGCTGGGGCCAGGCTCGAACCTGCCACCCTTGCTGTACTTGGCCAATGCCCTTACACACTGAGCTATGGGCGCTGAGCCAGGGAACATTCTTGCTTTCCAACCTGTATGCCTTTTTTCCTTCTTTTTCTTACCTTATTACTGTGCCTAGAATTTTTTTTTTTTTTTTGAGACAGAGTCTCACTGTGTTGCCCTCAGTAGAGTGCCTTGGAGTCATAGCTCACAGCAACCTCAAACTCTTGGGCTCAAGTGATTATCTTGCCTCAGTCTCCCAAGTAGCTGGGACTACAGGTGCCTGCCACAATGTCCAGATATTTTTTGGTTGTAGTTGTCATTGTTGTTTGGCAGGCCGGGGCTGGGTTCTAACTTGCCACCTCCAGTGTATATGGTTGGCGCCCTAGCTGCTGAGCTACAGGCGCCGAGCCTCCTTGCTCAGTCTTGTTGATGCTGAGTAGGTATATAAATTCAGTACCAGGCTTATGTGGAGGGTGGTGGTGGTAGTGAAGGGTAATGGTGACTAACTGAACTGCCTCATACAGCTTTAAGTCTGTGTGCTGGGTGGTGGTGCTCATGGTGGCAGCCTCGCTTGTCTCTAGGCTCACTGACAACCACCCTAAGTGGGTGAATATGAGCACTACTTGCTTCTCTGGATGTAGGGTTAGACCAGTTCCTTTAACCTTGCACTATCCAGCAGGGGAATTGGAGCTACCCTCATGTTGGGAATGGAAAATGTGTTGCCTGTTTTGTCCTGCCAACCCTTCCCTTGTAGGGGCTCCTATCCCACTGCTTGCTTTTGTTGGATGGAGGGCCCAGAGATCACTCTCTAGTCTGCTTTGCCAAACCACCAGCTAGAGGAATCAACGCGCTGTCTGATTCTGCTTTGTGGTGTTTGTGTGTGCACACATGTGTGCGCGTTTTATTGGTGTTTGGCTGGAGTCAGGTGGGTATGACCAGAAAAGTTCCTGTTAAGCTTACTCATCTCTCAGCCCTTTGGCTAGGAGGAACAAGTTTTTCTTGGAATATTTTTTTTCTCTTTAATGGTTGATGGTACTGGATGGAGAATTTTGAAGCAGCATCCTGTCTTGGAAATATGGGAGGCAATATGTAAGTGCGGGGATCTCACTGTCTTATTATTCTTTAAGTCCTGAAGTCTCTAGGAAGTTAGCTGCCTTCTTTCTACCTTTTACATGTTTCCTATGTCTGTTTTGTTATGTTTAGGATGTTTTAGTTGCAAGGGGGAATGTGGCCGGAATGAAGTTACAGTAAATAGTATATTCCATTTTGGTGAAACTGTCAGTCCTGCATTGACATTTATAGTGATTCAGGTTTGAATTGTGAACATTTTTGCCTGAAGATACTGTGTCAAATGGTGAAATAGGTCTTTAAAAATCAAATTTATGAGGAAATCTTGATTTGTGACACTATCACTGACCATAATACATGATTCTCATTTTATAGCTATTTACTTGTGTCAGGCTTTGACCCATAACTGTATTATTTTGAGGCTATGGTTTAAATAGGTACAGTGTTTACTTTTGAACAGTAGATGCTTTCTGTCATAGTCTCTAAAGGGAGTACATATGTACATGCAAAGGAAAAACCTGGAGGATAAGCTGGATTATAGCCGAGTGTCACTGTTCTATTTTACCGTCAAACAACAGTTACTCCTTAGTTTCCTGTGCTGCCAGATATACAACATAACATTTTGCTCCTTTCACCATGTTAAGGCCAACAAAACAAAATTGTTCCTGAAATTCTTAAAACAGGCAAAGTTTTTTTTAGGAGGAAGAGAGAGAGGTGATACATGTAGGTGTTTCTTTCTATATGAATTTCAAATAAATAGGCAAGGGAAAAATTATTAGGTAGGAGGCATTAGGCAGAGGATAACTATAATTTCAGTAATGTACTTGTAACAGAATTTTTCAGTTCTAAATTGGAGGCTTTTGTAGTTCACTTCAGCTCTAAAATTGTTTTTTTTTTTTGCTATTGTTTTGTACTTGTTATAGTAAAATTTGCATAGAACCTGGACCTGAAACTTGTATTTTTTTTCTTCCCCTGAGAAAAATGTTCCTGGAAAGATCATTAGGCTCTTTAATACAGAGTTTATGGTGGTGTCCATGCTCAGTGGGTAGGGCGCCGGCCACATACACCTAGGCTGGCAGTTTACAACCCAGCCTAGGCCAGCTAAACAACAACAACAACTGCAACAAAAAAATAGCTGTGTGTTGAGGCGCCTGCAGTTCCAGGTATTTGGGAGGCTGAGGCAAGAGAATAGTTTGGGTCCAGGAGTTTGAGGTTGCTGTGTGCTGTGATGCCATGGCACTCTACCCAGGGCCACAGCTTGAGACTCTGTCTCCAAAAAAAAAAAAAAATAATAATAATACAGAGTTTTCCTTTAAAATGAGTTTAGCCATTTATGCTATTGTTTAACATGAGTTAATTTGTTTCATGAAAGGTGTAAATGGTGGCTCCCAGAGATGAGATTGCAGAGATGTTCAGGCCAGGTTATTGAAAGGAGAGGGTGACTGCCTGGGCAGTGCAAAGGGACCACTTTTATATGGGACCGTGGGGGGTGGGCACATTCCACAGGTTGCCTATCAGGTTAGGGTCTTTTCTGGGGGGTAGGGCTAGCTAGGTCCTTTGTGTCTTTGTCTTAGGAGGAGAGAGGGAGAGGGAGAGGGAAGGGAAAAGGGTTTGTATCGGGCTGCAGTTAGGCCCTTCAACATGTAATATATTAAATCATGTGGGATGGTTTAGTATTTTGCATTTTTCTTTGATCTATTAGTTATTTTGGAGTGTTTTAGCATTTTCATATATTTATGAATTTCCCCATTTTTTTTCCCTATTGCTGATTTCTAATTTCATTAAATTTTCAATCAAAGAGCATAGCTTTAATGATTTTAGCCTTTTTAAAATAGTGGAGACTTGTTTTATGGCCTGACATATAGTTATTTTGGATAATGTTCTGTGTGTACTTTAGTAGAATATATATTCTATTGTTGAGGGGAGGGTCTTATAGATGGGTTTGAGGTCTTGTTGGTTTATAAATTTCTTTTTTTTTGAGACAGAGTCTCACTACATCGCCCTTGGTAGAGTGTGGTAGCATCACAGCTCACAGCAACCTCAAACTCTTGGGCTTAAGCGATTCTCTTGCCTCAGCCTGTCAAGTAGCTGGGACTACAGGTACCCCCCACAACACCCAGCTATTTTTTTTGTTGTTGTTGGAATTGTCGTTGTTTTTACTGGTCTGGGCCGGATTCAAACCTGCCATCCTTGATGTATGTGGCTGGTGCCTTACCTACTGAGCTATGGACGCTGCCAGACTAATTCAGTTTTCCTTTATCTGGTAATATCTTACGTTCCTTTTCAAGGATAGTTTTTTTGTTTAGCAGGTCTGTCTGGGTTCAGAGGATAGTTTTGCTAGATAATGAATTTTTGGTTGACTGTCTTTTCCTTTTAATACTTTAAATGTGTCATCCCTTTGTCTTCTGGCTTCCATGGTGTCTGATGAAGAAATCAGGTATTAATCCTATTGATCCTTTGTATTTGATGAGTCACTTCTTTCTTGTCTTCAAGATTTTCAATGTCTTTTGACATTTTGACTATATAATGTGTCTCAGTGTAGAACTTTTGAGTTAGTCTATTTAGAGTTCATTGAGCTTTTTGGATGTGAGATTAACATTTTTTTTATTACATGTGGAAAGTTTTCAGCTGTTATTTCTTTAAATGTTCTTTCTTCCCCTTTCCTTTTTTTGTGACTTCAATTATGTATGTAAGCTTCATGCTGGTGCACAGGCTCTGTTCATTTTCCTTCCCTATTTTTCCTTTCCATTCATCAATTGGATAATCCCACTTGATCCTTTTTCAAGTTCACTGATTCTTTCTGCCTGTTCAAATATGCTGTTGAATCTTTCTAGTGAATTCTTTATTTTAGTTATTATAGTTTCTATTTTGTCTTTAAAATACATTTTCTTTCTGTTTATTGATATTCTCTATTCTTTGATACATTGACCTTATATTTTCCTTTAGTTCTTCAGACATGATTTTATTGTAGTCATTTGGACATGTTTATAATGGGTGACTTTTAAAGTCCTGTTTAGTAAACCTATCATCTAGACTTCCTCTGGGATAGTTTCCATTGATTGAGTTTTGTTCTGTGGATGGACCTTTGCATGTCTCAGAATTTTTGGTTGAAAGCTGAAAGCTGTAGCACTCTGAAAGTAGAAGGTTTCCCTTCTGTAACATTGACTCTTATTACTGTTTGTTGTAGTTGTTCCTTTGTTTAGTGACTTTTCTGAGCTAATCTTATAAAGTCTGTATTCTTTGTTGTTTATTGCCACTAAAGTCTGTGTTTATCTTAGAGAATTCCTTAATATCTAGAACCATTAAGTTTCCCAGTCTTTGCTGAGAGGTGCTGTGTGCACGTGATTGACAATACTGCCCTAGCCTTTACTTTATTGATTGTGTAGAGCAGTGGGTCTCAACCTGTGGGTCATGACCCACAGGAACTATGTATTAAAGGGCTGTGTGCATTAGGAAGGTTGAGAACCACTGGTGACAGAGTCTTGTGGTCAAGTAGAGGTAAGAGCCTAAGGATTTCTCAGGTCTGCCAGGCATGCATACAGCTCGACATCTGTGCTTGGTTGCCCTTCTTGATTCTTAAGTTTTTCACATTTATTGGTACTTTCAAAATTCTTATGGACATCTCATTCTCCTGCTTTTTCTTTTAAGGTTTTTGGTTACTCTGTTTGCTCCAGTTGTTATGTATTGCTTCAGCTAGCTTCAAAGGTAAACACTTCTCTGTAATTGTTTCCAATAAATGCCCCAGGAATGAAGGCTTTTCACACTGGGTTAGCTCCATTTAAGTCAAATAAGGAAAGCCTTGCAAGTGCGTTCTTCTAGAGAACCATTAGACTGGTCAAATAATAATGAATTTTCTGGGAATGAGGCTTTCAAGGAGCTTCAGTTTCATTGTGCTCCAATTGCTGGCTTATCAGGCTGCTAGATGTTATGGCAAATCCATGCTCATTATTTTCAAGTCTACTACAGAGCTGGCTGAGGAAGATGGGACTAGGGCAAGTCAAAAAGCCACAAAGCCCTGTTTTCACCAAGATAGAGTCAGCCACCTTTTTTTTTTGGTATACACTCCAAGATTGTTCTAAGCCTTTTATAAATTTCCATAGTTCTAAAAAAGTTGATTCTAACAATACTTGCCAGTTTTCTCATTGGAAGGAGATTGTTGGGGGGGGGGTTTATTCTACCATTTTACTGATGTTACTCTTCATCTCTTTTTTAAAGATACAGTAAATTATGATTTCAGGTAGTTCAAATTCAGAACTGCAGTGTTTTGTCATCAATTTTAAATATGTTCTGTGTTAAATTTGGTTCTCAAAGCCAGAAGCTTAATAATTGTTCTGCCACACTACATACATTAACAATATTAGAATAACAATACCAACTATGCAAACTATGTGGTGCATGAGGGTTTTTCAGTGAATGAAGGTGATGGTGGTCTAATAAGATTGGATAATTCCTTGTTTTTGCTATACCTTTTCTGTATTTACATATGTTTAGATGTTACAGTTGCCTACAGTATTCAGTACAGTAACATGTATAGGTGTGTAGCTTAGGAGCCGTAGTCTGTACCATATAGCCTAGGTGTGTAGTAGGCTGTGCCATCTAGGTTTACATGAGTATGACATTCCCTGATGTTTGCATAAGGATGGAATTGCCTAATGTATTTCTCAGAACACATTCCAGTCTTAAGGGATGCATGACTATAGTACATAGTTCCTAATTGTAGTTCCTTTTGTCTTTCAGATATATTCTATTGGGAATGTTTGGTCAGATTTCTGTGTTTTAAAATTCTTGAAATACTTGTTCTGTGTCTGGTTATATTATCAGCTGGCTGCACAGTAAGGTTTACTTGTTTCATTTTGCTTTTGGCTATTTAGGGATTGCTTTTTTAACTTGTAATTTTTTTTTTACAATGTAACATTGAAATTACTACATGGTTGTAAAATATTTCTGTTGTTTTAACACCAAATCTACCATCATATTCCCTCCTTGACCACTTTAAAATAAGTTTTTAACTTTCTGTTTTAAAAATTAGAAGTACATACATGCATGCATACGTGTCTGTATCTATGATTTTTTTTTTCTTTGCCTTTTGCTTTGCTCAGGTAGTACAGGAGTCTGACTCTTGTAGATTTTGGTCTCTTTAGAGAATCATTATCCATTACAACTTTCTACTCAAAGACCTTTGATTTCTTCCATTGACTACAGTGGATTTTGCTTCTCAAAATTTGAGCTTCCATGTAACTTTTTTTTGCAGTTTTTGGCTGGGGCTGGGTTTGAACCCGCCACCTCTGGCATATGGGGCTGGTGCCCTACTCCTTTGAGCCCCGGGTGCTGCCCATTTCATGTAACTTTTAAACCTTATCATCGATCCTTTTCCATCTTTTCTTTATGTCATTTCAAATGACTTCCTTTTTCCTTTTGTGAAGCATTCCCATAACCTGTATAGGTAAAAACAGTTGCTCTTTGTGCTTCCAGAATAATTTTTCTTTTTAAAATTTAATACTTTTAGGGCTTGGGCGTAGGGGCCGATGCCTGAAATCCTAGCACTCTGGGAGGCTTAGGTGGGTGGTTTACCTGAGCTCAGGAGTTGAGACCAGTCTGAGCAAGAGCAAGACCCCATCTCTAAAAATAGCTGGGTGTTGTGGCGAGTGCCTATAGTTCCTGCTACTTGGGAGGCTGAGGCAAGAGGATTGCTTGTCCCCAAGAGTTTGAGGTTGCTGTGAGCCCTGATGCCATGACACTTCTACCAGAGGTGACAAAGTGAGACTCTGTCTCAAAAAAAAAAAAAAAAGAAATGTAATATTTTTGGAATATAATTAGAAATGCATTATCAGTATATGTCACATGAAATGTATAATTCTAGTTTTACCCTTAAATAAAAAAAATACCTCCATTCTCTAAAGGTATCCGCTTTCCATTCCTTTAGCACAGTGGTTCTCAACCTATGGGTCGCCACTCCTTTGGAACAATGAAAATGCATCTCGAATATCAGATATTTACATTACGATTCATAACTGAAAGAGGGGGGCACTCGGCTGGCACAAAACTTACAGAACACCAAGGCTTGTACGAAAGGTCTTTATTGGCGGGGGGAAGCTGCAGAGCAGCATTAAGGAGGAGGAGGAGAGAGAGAGAGAGAGAAACGGGGGAAGAGAGGAGAGGAGAGAGAGGAGAGAGAGAGAGCGAGAGCAGGAGAAGAGAAGAGACACACACGGGGGATGGGAGAGGA
>CAUYON010088435.1:0-14448 GCA_963573935.1 Arctocebus calabarensis
CCCTCCTCGCCAACTTCCACAGCTTCCACAGCTCAAAGTGTCTTCTCCGCCCCACTCAGGGTTTACTATGGTCCCCGCCAAGTGTAACTCTGACTGATCGCCAATTCTTTCTCCCTCTCATTGATCTGGGGAAAAGGCGCAAGCCATTTTGGACATTCCAATGTGTTAGTTCGGCAGAGTCTGGACCCCTCGGCTCGCAGCAGGGCTGCCCGGGACTCCGTGCTTCTCAGTAGTGTCCCTTTCTGATAGGTAAGCTCTGAGTTCCACGCTTCAGTGGAGTTTTCTCTGATTAGAGCTTGTGGGATGGGAACTGCTGTCCTCCCTGTGGGAGGGGCCGGCTGCCCCTCCGCCACGCAGGGGGAAACAGTCTGCACCCGTTTCCAGTTAAGAATTATATTTCCAACGCGCCAATCCTCCCAATCTCTGTGTCTCACCAGTTGCCCATCCACTCCAATAGTTCACACAGGGAAAGATCCAGAGCTCCCACCCTCTCACCAGCTGACCTGGGAGAGATGGGCTATAGGACCGTCTCCGCCGCCATCTTCCTCCGCCTCTCGGCAATCTACAATAATTTTAAACAAAATGTTAACTTTTTTTAAGAGGGAATAATTTTTTAAAAGGGGGAATAATTTCCAACTCATTTATTTACTTTGATACCAAAACTAGATAGGGATAGCCTAGAAAAGAAAATCGTTGGCATGTTCAACGCATGACTATATATTCATAAAATAATTTCAGTAGTGCATAAAGAAGGTATTACATACTGCATAAATTGGGTTTATCCCATGAATTTGAGTATTACTAGCTGTTAGAAAAATCTATAAATTTTATTTACCATGATAAATATTAAAGTAGAAAGTACAAATGAAATCTCTAACAGATACTAGAGATACATTTGATAAAGTTTAGCGCCAATTAAAGTTTTAAAAATCTACCAAGAGTAGAAGTAAAAAGAAATAACCTTTAACGCAAGAATTCAAGAGATTATACCACCTCCAGGAGGGGAAAAACAAAATGGTTCTGGGATAGTGGTATGAAAAAACTTGCTCTTTTAATGTGTGAAGCGTGGGTATACTTACACTAATCATGTGCTAAGCAGAATATGTGCAGTATTAAAATGTCATGGAGACAGTTAATCAGGGAAAGTTGTCTAAAAAGGATCTTTATGAGAGGGGCAATAATGAAAAAAAGTTTGACAATTACTGATTCAATATGATAAACTATGTTGGCAAAAACCTACAACAAAGAACATACTTGTGGGTGGCACTTGTGGCTCAAAGGAGTGGGGCACCAGCCCCATATGCTGGAGGTGGTGGGTTCAAGCCCAGCCCCAGCCAAAAACAAACAAACAAAAGAAACAAATAAAAGAACATACTCACCTGGGAAATTTTATAGAGTTTTCATTTTAAAATAAGAAACAAGAATAAGATGGCCACTATCACTCTTCAATCTTGAACTAAAAATTATAACTAGCAAAATAAAATCAAAAGTTAATTAATTCAAACTTTAGCATTAAAAGCCTGAGGATTGGAAGGGAGAAAATAAAGCTTCAATTATTTAATTATTTAAAATCATCATGGTTTACACAGAAAACTCAAAAGAATTTACAGGTGTATTATTAGAAATAATAAGATGCATTAGCAAAGAGGCTGGATATAAGATAAATACACAAAAGGGTGGGGCCTTTGCACTCAATACCAAGCTTTTGTTACAGATAAATTTTTCCATAAAACCATTTTGAACCAAAAAAAAGGAAAAGCTTTTGCTATAAAGCCAAATACTTTCCTAAATTAGACATTTTGGTCAAGTAGCTTGACTCAGTATAGGTAGGGAAATATTTAAATATATAAAATACAGCAGGAGAAGTACAAATATACAGAATCTTTGTTTAAATCCTAAAAGCAATTAATAATCCATAAGTAATAAGATACTGCTCTGTTAGGTCCTTTTGTCACTTATTTCATCGTATAGTTTCCATATGAAGTACCTTTTTGTGTATTTTAATTTATGTAAATTGAGCCTATGAAGCAATGGATAGTTCTCCTTTTTAATTTGCTGTGATACAGAACTCTTAAAAATATTTTGGTCTGTATTTTATAAAATCAAGCTTTAAATGAAAATGAGAAATTAAAGTCTAATTTGTATATTTCAAAAATATATAAATCTAAATATATTTACATACAAATATTTACATATTAATTTATGTATTCAGATATATAAATATGTATTTAAATAAGAAACATAAAGGTCATTTATGGGTAAATTAAAGATGACAGTGTGACAAGAAGCAGGCTGATGACTCACCAGTATGTCACTTCTGAGGTCCATTTAGGTTCTGACGAACACTCTGCAAAGCCAACTTACATCTGCATTTGTTTTTGCGAAGCCAACTTACCTCTGTGCATTACAGTGAGCTATCAAAAATATTTCTGGTTTTCTGATAAATTTGTTTTCAAAAGCTGAGAATTTTAAGCTTTTGTTTTAGTTTTTTTAGAAGTCATTGAACTTCAGACACCCCCAATGGAACCCACTGAGACAATGACAAACTTTCTCAGTTGAGCATCTTGATAAAAGACCTGGTGGCCGCTGGTCTTTTCCCAGTGTACTAACAGTCTGGTGTGAGGTATTCCTCTTCTCAGCTCTGCCTTTCCAGACTTAGCTCCATCTGTGCACATGACCGTGCACATTTTGTAATAGATACAGTGCCCGTAAGTACCTCATCTATCTTATTGAGAATATCTTCACCATTTCTTTGCCAGAAGTTCTTTTTAAATTAACATCTACACAGACAACATCATTATAAACATAGTAACCTGAGCCAACAAGGCAAACATTATTCATGCTCTTGCCTTTGGCCATCTGTAATAGAAAATTCAGATCAAGCTCAGTCCCTCAGCCAGCTGTTTAAATTTGTCTGTTGAGCGCATATAAATGCATCATATAAAAATGTCAGTTAATAATTCTATGCTTGCTGCTTGGCAGTCACTTGACACCCAAAACAGATTCAGGATTTCATCCAATGGTCTCCTTTCAGTGAGAGGAACCCAGAGAGAATTGCTATAGCTAACCTTAAATGAGGTCAGTTTTACTTCTATACTTTTAACAATTATTTATTGGATGGTACTTCTCATTGCATGGCCCTACCTAAAACTCTCCTCTCTTCAGTTATAAGTCTTGTATTCTAAATTAACACCATTAATTCTTCACTCGTGGGTTTCATGGGGATAGTGCTGTAGGCTATCTTACGTGTCTTGGTCTTCTTAACATCTCCAACAAAATTTAAAACAACATTTTAAATAAGCATCCAAGTATGTCCTCTGCTTTGGCATCAGCTATGGCCTTGACCCCTGATTCTCCAGGGTGGTCCAGGGCTCCCCCCACCTGCACCACCTGGTGAACTGCTGGGAGGTCCTCTGATGTCTGATCCAGTGATCCTGACCAATCCCTCTCGGTTCAAGCAAAGGCTTCTAAGTCCTTGTTTTTAGCCATAGATTTGTGTTTTCATTGGAAAGTAGAACTTAAAAAGTTATTTCCCTTTATAAAAGGTAAAGAGTGACACTAATTTGTTGGGAAAAAGCAAAACAAATTTTCAGGCAAGCAGACGTGATGGTGATGGCAATGTCAGTGCATTGAGAAGGAGATTCAAATAGAGTTGCAAGCTAAATATATAATCAAGACAAGAAGGCTGGCCTGATTGATGATAGCCAATGGCTTTTTGGTCTAATTATATGCTTTTAAAAAATTACTTGTTTGAATGTTGCAAAGTTCATTCAGACAAAGAAACACACTCACAAACCAAACTCTGTCTGTGCCAGCTTCCATCATCTCTGGAAATGCTGACATTGCAGCCCCTCCGGGCCAACATTCCACAGTAGCCTGCACCAGACAAGCGTCATTTGTCCTCATAACTCTTGCTACCAGCAGAGCTAGGAACAACAGATTTCCTGAAAACAGCCGAATTTTCCACTTACTTGCTCTTCATGAATCGTCTGACAATGTAAGCTGTGATTTTCTCAATTTATTTGCATATGCATGTTTCAAAATATTTTTAAGTCATAAAAATTCAAATCTTCATTTCCCTAACAGGGCACCCTATGTTAAGATAACTCACCTGGACAGCCTGTTAAAAATATAGATTCTTGAGCCAAACCTTGAAGAACCTACATCTATAGATCTGGGCTGTGATCTCGTGATATACATTTTCTGCAAGTGACCATAGTTATTCTGATACAGTCTGTCCAAAGAAAAGCATTTGGGAACCACTGAGAGGTAATAAATATGAGTGTGCCCATAAAAAAGTCATGATCACTTAAGGGCCAGGTGGTGGACCGAGCCTTTAAAGAAAAGGTGGGACTTGGGTGGCTCAGTGGGTAGGGGGCTGGCCCCATGCCAAGGGTGACGGGATTGAACCTGGCCCTGGACAGCTAAAACAGCAGTGGCAACTGTAACAAAAAAAAATAGCCAGGCATTGTGGTGGGCGCCTGTAGTCCCAGCTACTTGGGAGGCTGAGGCAAGAAAATCGCTGAAGCCCTAGAGTTGGAGGTTGCTGTGAGTGTGACGTCACAGCACTCTATCGAGGGCGACAGAGTGACAAAAAAAAAAAAGAAAGAAAGAAAGAAAAGAAAAGGTGGGACTTGAAGACAGTGACATACTTGTTGAATGGTCCATTTATTCCAGGGCCAACCCTCATTGGCTGATTTTTTTCTGGAAATAAGACTGTCTGAGCACATAGAATTTTTTCATTTCTGGAGAGAAAAAATTAAAAACAATAGGTAAGAAAAACATACATGGTTCACCCAGACACCCTGATGGAGAGGTCAGTGACCACATAAATACCAGTGCAGGAACATTACACAGGAGTCTGAATATCTCAGTGGACACTGGGACTTAGCCCAGCCTTGGATTTGTCAGTTAGGGACAATGCTTCCCTCTCTATGAAGTGATTTCCTCTGTCGGCGTTCCGATGTCATGAAACCTTCAGCAGGCCCCTGGCTGCTCTGCCTCACCCCAGGCTTATTGTTGGTTGTGAATACCCACACAGGACATTGTGAAAACAGAATACAAGCAGCTTTTTATTGTCTGCCGGTTGAAGTTGGGAAATAATTTTTTTAGCTCTAAGTATACATTTAAAAAGAACTGCCAGTTTATCAGAAGGGCCAGGTCAATTTGAGAAAATTGTTTGGTGCAGAGAGCTGACTTAATAGTGTCTAAAAGAGGAAACCAGCATGGCAGCAGGGTTTGAAAGAAATAAACAGGTGTGTCACTGCAGGAACACATTAGCCCTGGAGTTATCCATAGTGGGCATTTCAGGCTGATAGGAATGGGGGTACCAAATTCCAGAGGGATTAGATAATATGAGACACAAAATAAAATGAATAAGTTTGTTCAAGATGGGTCTACACTCAAATTTTCTCTAAATGTGGCTAGAGTCGTTTTTTCTGGTGCAGGAAATAATGAGAAAGGCAGTGGAACATAATGAGCCCTGAATTTCAGAGTTCGATTCAGTCTCTGAACCTTCTTCACGTTATACCCTTGGTCAGATTATCTATTTTGTGTCTTAGTTTCTTCATTTAAAGAAAATTTTTCCTTAAAAGTTTAAATCTGTCTTTCTTTCTCTCTCTTTCTCTCTCTCTCTTTAATTAGAGACAAGGTGGCACTCTGCCACCCAGGCTGGAGTGTAGTGGAATGGTCATAGCTCATTGTAACCTCCAAGGCCTGAGCTTGAGCGATCCTCCTGTCTCAGCCTCCTGAAAAGCTGTGATTGTGCTGCTACTGTGCTCAGGTTATTTTTTTATTTTTTGCAGACCATGTTGCGCAGCCTGGCCTTGAACTCCTGGCCTGAAATGATTCTCTCACCTTACACTCCCAGAGTACTAAGATTATAGGTGTGAGCCACCACAGGCTAAAGAAAATTGACAATAATAGTATGTAGCCCATAGAAATTTAATGAGTTAGCACAAGACAGGCTTTTAGCCTAGAGCTTGGTTCATAGCAATGTTGGATAAATATTAAGTATCATGAGGTTGTTGTTTAGCTTAGTAACATTCTCACAAATTAATCTCAAGCACATGATAGCAAATTTTAACATCAACATGATACATTAACATGAGAAAGGCAAACAAATGTAGATAAATGGGGTGGCGCCTGTGGCTCAAAGGGGTAGGGCGCTGGCCCCATATGCCGGAGGTGGTGGAGTGGTGGGTTGAAACCCAGCCCTGGCCAAAAACTGCAAAAAAAAAAAAAAAAAAAAGAAATGTAGATAAATGGTTTATTTAAGACTGTTCAAGAAAAAAATTTCTTTGAGCTGGAACCAGCAAGACAGAGACGGACAGGTGTGTAATGAAGAGCTTTGTAAACAGGTGAAAAGAGAACAAATATAACGTATTCTAGACTTTTTGATCTAGCAAACGTCCATAACATTGACGACAACTCAAGGACTCGGAGTCCCACAAACAGATGTTCATCGTCTCCTCTAATTCAACTCAGCAAGCGTTTTTCCAACTCTTCCTTGTTATTACGCCCCAAATGGAAGAGAACCTTACAATAAACAAAGGGATGTGGGTGTAAGTAAAAGAATGTGGGAGAACATAACAGCCACGCACCTACAGTAGTGGGTTTTGCGATCATATTGAAATTGGGCAACTTAAACGTAGTTTCCATTTCCTCACATACAAAACGGGGATAACAATAGTACTTATTTCTGTGCAATTGTTGTAATAATTAAATGACAGGTCAGTGCATTTGCTACCATGGTGCTGATTACTGTTAATAACAATAAATGCACATCGCCTGCCCCGTTTGCTTCCCAGTTAACTGGCTACTCCCTCTCTGTCTCCTTTGCTGGGTATTTTCTCCCTGACTTCTCTATCCACACTCCCTGGCTAAAGGATCTCATGTAAACTTACGGCTTTAAGGCCTGCCAATGTCCCACTGAGTCCTAAAAGAGCCCAGACCAGGGTAAGGCAAGTGAGTCCTTAGCCTCAAACTTAAAATTTAAGGGGCATCAATTATTTCATAATCAACATTATTACATGATGGAGAAATAGTGTTTTAATTTAAAATTTTTCAAAACTTAATACTCAAAACTTCATCATTAACAACATAGCATCACAAGGATAGATTATCATTATAGATTTTTACTTGTGTCTCAGGCCCCACCCAATATCGCACCGTACTCTGTTCTCTCTGAGCTACCACGTGGGGTATCCAACTGTCCACACGTCAGCCTTGCCTGTGTATTTTGCACATTTCAGTGGTGCCTCCTACTTGACATGTCAAAAACAGCTATGAAAGAATATGTTCCAGCTCCATCCATGTAAACGTGAAAGAGGTAAAGTCTCCATCTTTCTTTAAGGCTGCATAATATTCCATGGTATACATATGCCACAATTTATTCTTCTTAGAAAAGTATCTCAATAATGGAAGAAAAAGTATCCAATATACTCAGCCCTACTATGAAACTGATTTATAGCTCTCATATTTATAACCCAATTATAGCACAAGAATGGGAAAGGGGCAAGGGTGGGGAGGGGAGGGGGAAGGACGGGTGGAGGGAGGGTAATTGGTGGGGCCACACCTACGGTGCAACATAGAAGGGTACAGGTGAAACTTACTAAATGTAGAATATAAAGGTCTTTACACAATAACTAAGAAAATGCCATGAAGGCTATGTTAACCCATTCAATGAAAATGTTTCAAATTGTATATAAAACCAGTACATTGTACCCCTTGATTGCATTAATGTACACAGCTATGATTTAATTTAAAAAAGAAAAAAAAAAACAACAGCTATGGATTCTTCAGCAACCACATGCACACACACGTGCTTACGCACAGTTTATACTCTGCTAGTTTTCTCTGTCTCTGCGACCACTTCCACCTTTCACACTCAGCCGAGAAACCAAAACTAAAACTCTCAGTCACTCCACTTTTCCTTCACTTTCCACTTCAGTCTATCAGCAAGGGCTGTCAACACCAATTCTGAAATTTAAATTGAATCAACTTCTCACTTCTCAGTTAGTATGAATTCACCCCAGCTACTCTCATTTCCGCCCTCGGACTGCGGCAGCAGCATCCAGACTGGTAGCCCAGTTTCCACTCTTACCCACTCACACAGAAGCCAGAATGTTCTTATAGGGTCCCCCTATATCTAGAAATAAACCCAGGCCCTGGCCCTCCCTACCTTCTGACTCTGTCTCCCACCATGCTCTCCCTATTCCCTGTAGTCCAGCAAAACTCGTCTTTCCTCCGGGCCTTGAATGCCCTTCTGCCTCATGGCATTTGTGCTTGCTGTTCCTTCTGTATGAAATGCTTATCCTTGCACGCCCAGCTGTCCACTCACCACTCATCCAGGTCTCTGTGTAAACATTTCCTGGGATAGGCCTCCCTTCAGCTCTCTTTTTAAAATAGCACCCCCTTCCCTTCCTTGCATTTTATTCCCCTTTTCTTTCACAGCACTTGCCACTACCTCATATATTACACACTTACTTGTAAGTTTTGGCCATTTTTTGGTCTCCTTTTGCAAAAGTCTGAGGGCAGAAGCACTTTTGTATTCACTGTCGTAGCTCCAGGGCATAGGATGGTGGCTGTCAGACATGTGAATACTAAGTGAATTCTTAATGAGATGTTTATTAAAGCTATTTGCAACAACATACAATTAGAAGCAACTTAAAATTTTGACTAAATCTCAGACTTTGCCAGAGTGGACAAAGTATTCAAATAATACAAATTAGTGTATGCAACTGTATTTTAAAAGGCTCAAAGATAGATTAAAAACCAATGTTAACCACAGCTGTCTCTGAATAAGGGAATTAAAGGTGATCTCTTCTTGCCCTTTTCATTGGCTTTCCATATTTTCTTTAATACCTTTAAATTTTCTTTAATAAAAAATCTATCAGTTTGAAGCATAAGAATAGAAAAATGTATCTGATAATGAATAATACTACTAAATCTTTGAAAGCATAGAGTCATTTGTGGATAACTGAGTAAAACTTGTTGGGTAATTATGAAACATTAATAATTTATAGTCACTCATGATGTGTGCTCTTAATCAACCTAAACAGAAGAATGAATTAAGCTGATGACTAAGGAGAGTGTTGATATAAGAAGACAGTACAAATTTTGCTCAATGGTCCCATTTTCATACTCCGCAAAAGTAAAAGGGACAGGGGTAACTTGGAGCAACAAATCAATATCAGAATTAACATGTTCTTTCCAAGAAATCCCCAAATTGAGTTTCCAGATAATATTCAAGATGACCAGTCAAATTGAATTGAAAATAAATAATAACTAATTCCTTGATATAAATACACCCCCAAATATTGAATGAGATGTGCTTACAATAAAAATTAGTTGTTGTTTACCTGAAATTCAAACTTTTCATTTTTTCACCTTTTTTTTAAGGGTCATTGGTATATCTTCTTCTTAATGAATTGTTTTGTCATATTATATATATATATTTTTTTCTTTTTTAATTAAATCATAGCTGTGTACATTAAGGCAATCATGGGGTACAATGTGCTCGTTTTATATACAATTTGAAACATTTTCATCGAACGGGTTAACGTAGCCTTCATGGCATTTTCTTAGTTATTGTGTTCAGACATTTATATTCTGCATTTAGTAAGTTTCACCTGTACCCTTCTACGATGCACCGTAGGCGTGATCCCACCAATTACCCTTCCTCCACCCATCCTCTCCCTCCCCTCCTCACCCTTGCCCTTTTCCCCATATTCTTGTGCTATAATTGGGTTATAGCCTTCATATGAGAGCTATAGATTAGTTTTTTCATCTTTTTCATCTTTTCATCTTTTTCATCTGGATAGCACTCATTAGATAAAACTCAAATGTAATGGGTATACAATACTTCTATTTGCTAAATCTGCCAACCCTATCACCAAGCTAATTTTGAGCAGAAAATCCCGTACAGCTAGAAGAGGAGAAGAGGGAGAGTATTACTCCAGAGAGCAGAGCTTCCTGTTCTCCAAAACCCTTTCAGCTTTGGAAACAGGAAGAGATACATCAGGGATTTATTTATTCATAAAAAGCATAAAAGCACCACCTACCCTGTGTCAGCCACGTGCTGCAGACGGCATGGAGAGTAAGAACAGGGTCCTGCCTTCGAGGGGCTTATATACTAAGCAAGAGACAAAGGCTGTGGAGCTCAATTATCAACTTGAACTTGATCTGCACCCTTACTCTCCACGTGTCCACTGAACGACCTTGGATAAGGCCTATGACTCTCTGGGTCTTAGCTTTCTCATATGTAAAATGGATAATTATAAATGGAACATGCCCCATTTGTGCAGAATAGAAACATAATTCACAGAGGGCACTTAGAACAGCACCCAATAAATGTTTATCACTATTGTTAAGTAAATCAAGAAAATAATACCTGTAATACATGCTAAATTGTAAATGCATAGGTTTCTGAGATAGAAAATTGTAAAGGAGGGAGATATTAGTACACGTGACATAAGCTAATAGACATTTTAAAATTAAGAGATTTTTTAAAAATTACTATTGATTAAAAAAAGGCAAGGGAAAGCAAAGAGAAAGAGTGGTGGAATTAATAGAAAATAAAAATAAACTGATGAAAATAATTCAAAACAGGATAATTGGAATAACTGTAAATGGACTATAGAACCCAGTGTATCATGTTTAAAAATGTTAACCCTAAAACCTAATAAGGGATCAAAATAAAACATGATAATATATGTCAGAACACAGAAGACAAAGTAATAAACTGAATTCTTTCACAAGGAGGCAATAAATCAAAATCTAGAATTTGGGAAGGTCTGCAAGACAAACAACCCAGGGTTCAATAAGTAAATAGCCTGGGGAAAAGATACTGGGAGAGAATATAGTATAGATACTGGGAGTGAAAATAAACCTGAGACCTGAAGCTAAATATAATATCACTTATATTATATTATAATATAAGAATCTAAGTTGGATCCTGGTTCAAACTAATCATTTAAAAGAGAAAATCAAGGCTATTTCAATAATAACTGGACATTTGATGATACAAGGAATTATGAATAATTTGTTAAGTGTGACAATGATACTGCAATTGTGTCATTGAAACTGCTATAATCAGCCAGGGCAGTGGCTCATGCCTGTAATACCAGCACTCTGAGACGCCAAGGTAGGTGGATTGCCTGATCTTGAGAGCTCGAGACCAGCCTAAGCAAGAATGACACCCTGTCTCTAAAAAATAGCTAGGTCTTGTGGCAGGCACCTGTAGTCCCAGCTACCAGGGAGGCTGAGACAAGAGGCTCACTTTGACCCCAAGAGTTTGAGGTTGCTGTGAACTATGACACCATGGCACTCTACCAAGGGCGAAAAAGTGAGACTCCATCTCAAAAAAAAAAAAGTGTCCCTATCAATATATATTGAATATTTACAATGAAATGATGTCTGAGGATTAGTTCAAAATCATGTGAAGCATGGAGAAGCAGAGAAGGAATGAATGAGGTCATAGATGACAGGATAATGGCTTGACTCAGATGGAATCTGTATTCAAGTATATACAATGTATACTTAAAAGTATATACAATGTATAGTTAAAAAGAAAAGATAAAAGTTATACCAGGAAAATACTACTTCAAAAAAGGATAAAAGTAGCTATATTAGTATCAAGTAAGATAGATGTTAAAGCAAAAGTGATTATTACAGATAAGAGGGTCACGTGATGGAAGGATTTTTTCAAGAAATATAATTATCGAACAATCATATCTAACTAGTAACATAGTTTCCAAACATATGAAACAAAGTTGACAAAAATAGGAGAAATTGATACATTCACCATAGAAGTGAATAATTTTAACACAGCTCTAAGAATTTGATAAATCAAGAAATGTAAAAATCAACAATATATTAAAACACAATTACTAGTTTAATAGGCATGGACTCATGCCCCAAAGAAATGGATGATACACATTCCTTTCTAGCATATACGTAACATTCATGAGAGATAACTGTACACCAAACTATAACAGAAGTCTGAAGACATTTTTTAAAAATTGACATTATAAACTAAACTCTCTGACCATGATATAATCAGCTTAGAAATGAATAAAGAAAGAAAACTTAAAACTCATACATTTGGACATTCTATAAACACTTTTAAATCACTTATAGGTCAAAAAAGACAACTGTGTAAAATTAGAAATTACTTATAACTTAAACACACATTAAGAGTTACAAGGCAGATAAAGCATTACATAGAGGGAGATTTATAGCTTTAAAAGCTCATAACAGATAAAGAGAAAAGCAGAAAATCCAAAAGCAGAACATCCACTTAATTTTATTATGTTTTATTTCAAAATATTAAGGGGATAGAAATATTTTAGTTACATGGATACCTTTTTTATTGTTTATTTTTTTATTAAATCATAGCAGTGTACATTAATGCAATCATGGGGTACAATATGCTGTTTTCATATACAATCTGAAATATTTTCATCAAACTGGTTAACATAGCCTTCATGGCATTTTACATGGATGCCTTTTAGACCCCTTAACTCAGGGCTTTTAGTGTGCCCATCACCCAAATAGTGTTCATTGTACTAATAAGTAGAATTTTACCCCTCCTTTCCTCCTTCCTTTCTGGATTTCCTGTGACCTTCACAACTGTTTGTGCCCATGTAAGCCCACTGACTAGTTCCCAATTATTACATACAGAGTACATACAGTGTTCTGGGTTTTTTTCCCCATTCCCGAGAGACTTCACTTAGGATAATGATCTCCACTTCCATCCAGGTTGCTGCAAAAGATGTTTCATTCCTTTTACAGCTGAGTAGTACTCCATGGGATATCTAAAAAAGAGTGCCAAAGAAGAAAAAATATAGACACATTTTAGGAAAGGAAAAATCTGTATTAAAACTGTAATACTCAAGTCACATTTGACTTGTGCAATTCCAAGAGATACAATATACCAGATAATAAATGTAGATACTAAGCATCACAACTTAATACAGTTCTTCTTTTCTTTCTTAAAATGTATTTACATTTTTTGGCACCACATTTTCTTTCTTAACATGTACATCTATTTTGGGGCACTCTCTGTATATACCACATTTTCTTAATTCACTCATGAATTGATGGGCGCTTAGGTTGATTCCCTATTGTTGCAATTGTGAATTGTGCTGTAATAAACATTTGAGTAAAGGTATCTTTTTGGTAAGATAACTTATTTTCCTTTGAGTGGATACCCACTAACGGGATTGCTAGTTGAATGCTAAGCCTCCATTCATTTCTTTGAGGAATTTCCATACTATTTTCTATAGAGGCTGGCTTAATTTGCAGCCCCCCTGACCAGCACCTATTGTGTTCCTTCTAAGTTTTTATGAATGGCCTTACTGGCAGGGATAAGGTAAGAATATCTTATTGTGGTTTCAATTCTCATTTCCCTGATGATTCCTGATGCTGAGCATTTCTTCATGTTTGTTGGTCACGTGTCTGTCTTCTTTTGGAAAAGGCTCATGTCTTCTGCTTACTCTTTGTTGGTGCGGTTTGCTGTTTTCTTGCTGATTCGTTTGAGCTCTTTCTATATTCTGCATATTAGCCCTTCCTTGCATATATATAGTTTGCAAATACATTTTCCCATTCCATAGATTATCTATTCACTCTGTTTATTATTTCCGTTGCTATACAGAAGCTTTTTAATTTAATCAAGCCTTACTTATTTATTTATTTATTCATTTCTGTTGCCGTAATTGCCTTTGGGATCTTAGTGATAAATTCTTTGCTTAGGCTGATGTCTAGAAGAGTCTTTCTGTGTATTTTCTTCTAGAAAGTTTATGGTGTCATGCCTTACACTTAAGTCTTTCAGCCATCTTGAATTGACTTTTATATATGGTGAGAGATAGGGGTCCTGTTTCATTCTTCTGCCTGTGGATATCCAGTTTTCCCAGCACCATTTATTAAATAGGGTTTGCTTTCCTTGGTGCACATCATTACCTGCTTTGAAGAAGATCTTCAAAGCAGGAAGATCAGTTGGCTCTCTGTGGAAGGCTTTAAATCTGGGATTTTCTCTTCTGTTCCATTGGTCTATGCCTCTGCCTTTATGCCAGTATCATGCAGTCTGGATTACTATAGCCTTGAACTATAATTTCCAAGTCTGGTAATGGGGTGATGCCATTCATGTTCTTTTTGCTTAAGATTGCTTAACTATTAGGCTCAGTGCCTGTGGCTCAGCGGGCTAAGGCGCCAGCCACGTATACCTGAGCTGGCGGGTTCGAATCCAGCCCAGGCCCACCAAACAACAATGACGGCTGCAACCAAAAAATGGCCGGGTGTTGTGGCGGGCGCCTGTGGTCCCAGCTACTTGGGAGGCAGAGGCAGGAGACTTGCTTGAGCCCAGGAACTGGAGGTTGCTGTGAGCTGTGATGCCACAGCACTCTATCCAGGGTGACAGCTTGAGGCTCTGTCTCAAAAAAAAAAAAA